>PVIC010000660.1:0-112162 GCA_004025085.1 Thryonomys swinderianus | reverse complement strand
CCTCCCTCCCTCCCTCCCTCCCTCCCTTCCGTGTCTTGCTCTGTAGTTCAGGCTGGCCCTGAGCTCACTATGTAGCCCAGCAGTCCTGCTGCCTCTGCCTCCCACTACGCCCAACGCTGTGGTACGCGGTGCTCATTGCTGGTGGGTGTGAGCCACCCCCCACCCCGGACTGTTGCACGTGGTTACCGGGGATCAAACTAGGGACCTTGTGCTTGCTAGGCAGGCGTCAGAACCACTGAGCTAAATCTCCGGTCCAGCCCTTGGATTTCTTAGAACTGCAGCAGGGTTTCAAATAGGGTGCCCTAGACCTGTCGTCGGCCTGAGTAGCGGCATACGCACGCCACTTCTCAGGACCCGTGTGTCATTTTTGAGCGTTTCCTCAGGATTTGGACAACATAAAGGACACACGGACACCGACAGGCTTGCTATCCTGTCATTCTGTGATCGCCCACTCTGCATTTTGCAGACACAGCATGGACCTTTAATTTTGTTTTTATCCTCTTTTTCTCTTTATTTGGCCCAAGCCAGCTCTACAGGGAAGGAAGGGGACTTACACGGAAGGGTGGTGGTGCGCTGCGGAGGGTGATAATGGCCGCACTGCTGTTCTGAAGGCCTCAGGGTCTGAGATGTGCCTTTTTGTTTTTCCTGTCTTAATTAGATTATGCGTTTCCATTTATAAGCCGGCTGAAGGACAGCCGAAAGCCAGACCTCCTTGGAAGACCCCAAGATCCCGAGGCAGGGGAAGGCAGCGCCCCGGGCACGAGCGGCTCGTTATATTTACTCCTACTTGAGTCTCTGCACTAAGCAATCTCTTTGTTCTGCGCTTCCTTGCGGCCACCACAGAGCTAGCACCGGGAGTAGTCGCCTTCCCTAGTAACCCGCCGCCCTCGGGGTCTGGAACCCGAAAGATGGGGGTGTGCGTGCCCGGGCCAGGTGAGAGCCGAGCACTGTTTGCCTGCCTTTCGCTTCTGTGAGTATCTGCAGCCGGGCCTCCGCGGCCCTCTCGCCTTTGCTTTGGGAAGAAGCCTCAGGCGTTGCCGAGGTGCGGAAGAACTGTGTTTAGGTTTGCGCTGCCCTCCCTGCTGTGTTTGCTCCAGGCTAACTTTCCACTTTCTTCAATGCTCTAGTTTAGTAGAACCTCTCTGTGCATTGATTATTGTGTCATTCCCCCAATTTTCTTTCACTGTAAGGATTTTCAAGAGGAAAAACAGCAGGCTGGGCTAGTTTACCATTTGGGCAGGATTCTGAATTCTAGTGAGTAGAGTTTTGAATGAAAATGATGTAGTAAAGTCTACTGAATCTGCTAATAGAAATATTGGCTATAGAATAGCTTGTGGAGGGAAATATTTTAGTTTGGGTATTCTGTTGTGTACCTGCCAAAATACATAACAATCTAGGTCTGTTACACTAATGAGTTACATTTCTTAAATTGTGTTTATTGGAGCATTTTAGAAATACATACATAATGGTCACATTCATCATTGAGAATTTGTACCTGTATATGACACATTTTTCTATTTCTTTTTTTAAATTTTTATCTTTATTGGTATATTGTATATACACATCTTGATTTTTATTTTTCCCATTCCCCCTGCCCTCCTTTCAGCCCCTATACCTTCCATATACATAAGTTTTGTTTCCATTTTTTCCTTTTAAAACTTTATGCTTTTTTCTTTCCTGTGCCCGCCCTCCCTAGTACCCTTTAAAAATTTTCTTCCTATTTCACAGTAGCTATTATACATTTTAGACTCATTTACACCTTCAGTTTCTCACACTTGAGAAGTGATATGAATACACATGTGTGTCCTATTTATTTTACTTATGAGTATGGCCTCAAGTTATAATGTCTCAAGTTTACCTTCTTTTATGGCTTCATAATACTCCATTTTATATTAAAAAACACATCTTCTTTATCCACTCATCAGTTGATGAGCTAACTAGTTAAATTTTAATGAGGGCAGGTCCAGTGCTATGATTGGATTTTTTAAAAATATAGGTACTTGTAAAAAGATAAAATGAGAATATATTAGAATTATTATATGTAAGGGGTTTATTAATAATGATTTTTATGTTGTAGTTGTTTCCTAATCATTATTTCAGCAATCATTCACTCATTCTATTACTACAGACTGACTCAGGGCCTTTGTACTAAACTACATCATCAGTTCTTACATTTAATTTAAATAACTATAGTGGTACTAGGGATTGAACTTGGGGCCTCTATACTGGTCAACAGCTCCAAACCTTTTATTTTGTGATAGGGTCAATTGAGTTACTAAATTGCTCAAACTTGACTCCAAATATTGGGATTATAAGATATGTACCACTTACTATGCCCAGCAGCAATGATTTCTTGAATTTTTTGCAAAGCCTTTTAAACAATATCACAAAAAGTTCTCTAATTTTGGGGAACCTACACTTATTGAAATTAAACTTGGTGCTATTTGAAACTACAAAATGTTTTATATTTGACTTAAAGTTCTTCCCTTTATACAATACTAGAGTATGTACTTCAATGGTCCTGCTCAGGGTGGCCAATAGAATGCTTTTTGGCTTAGGAATAGTTTGCTATGAGAAAGGTCAGAAGCAAGAAAAATTAAGAATCAGTATTCAGGGCCAGGGATTTAGCTCTGGCATCTGCTTCACAGTGCAAGGTCCCAAGTTCAATCTCTAGTACCACAAACCACAGTGCCAGGAATGATGGCTTATGCTTGTAATCTCAGCAGTTGGGAGGAAGAGGCAGGAGGATTGCTGTGATTTTGAGACTAGCCTGGGCTACATAGTGAGCTCAGAGCCAGCCTGAACTATAAAGTGAGACCCTGTCTCAAAAACCTGAAAAAAGAAAGAAACAAAGAAAGAGAGAAAGAAAGAGAGAAAGAAAGAAAGAAAGAAAGAAAGAAAGAAAGAAAGAAAGAAAGAAAGAAAGAAAGAAAGAAAGAAAGAAAGAAGGAAAGAGAAAGAAAGAATATTCAGGAATCTATATAGGTACTTGGCTTGTATGTAGCACCCACAGTGATGAGTTCTTTCTCTAATCTCTATGATCTGTAACATGCACCTAGTTGTACTATAGAGACCCTCTCATGTAAATCCAGAGAGCCACAGAAAATGAAAATGCCATTAGAAGGATTCTTAGGAAGTTCCCCAAAGAGGAAATGGGAATCTCGACTCATATCAGAGAAGTTGTTTTGTACTCTCATCATAGAAAAATATTTCTGGACATGTCAGTGAAAGATACAGGCAAATTTATTAAGCAGTTAGAAAGTAAGAGAAAAGAGAAAGTTGGTGTCACCCTGGACTGGGTCTTGTTCTGGGTTGTGTGGTGGTCTTGGCTCTTGGATCCTGCCTGAGAAGATTTTTGGGAGGTCCACAGATGGGACTCATTCGCCAGATAAGAGTTTTAATAAGCACATTGTTGCCAAAGGCTAGCTGGCTTTATCAGAGAGCAGAGCACACAAGAGAGTTCTGGGCAGCCAGAACAAAGACGTATCTGCTTCATTTCTTTAAGTAAATACTGACTCAAGCTCCAGCTCTGAGGATCTCTAACTTCAGACAAGACTTGTAGGCATTCATCACTGAGAAACAAAGAATGGTACTGAGAGTCTTGATCCAGGATTTGGATGAACGGAAATATCTGTAGTGTGTCTTTCCCAACAAATGGACCTTGTAGCTAAGCAGTGACCTAGTTGCTGTCAAGCTGTTGCAACCACTGCCCTCCTGATAGAGGGCAATCCAGACCTCAGGCTTAAAGTCTATTCAATACTTAATTTGGCCACTCTATTTCCAACAATCGTAGAGTTTGGGCCAGCTTATTCATACAGAGGTCATGGAGCTCATGGATGCAAGCAGACGAAATCTTTCTCAGACCATCTTCCTAACACAAAATAAATGTGGTATACAGACAGAAATAGCTTTGAGGAAGAGAGGACCAGGAAAGCAGGACACACCACAGTGTCAGACTCAAATTATTTAGCCCAAAGTTCTTCCCCTGGGCACCTCAGCACAGCTTGCTGAGCTTACAGCTTTGACCAGAGCTTTCCAGTTGACCAAAGATAAATAAGTAAATATCTACACAGACAGCAAGTATGTCTTCCTGGAGCTACTCATTCATAGGGAAAGAAAGGGGATATTTAAATGTCAAAACCTCTCTTATTAAGTACAGAGACCAAATCCTCTAATTACGGGAAACAGTATATCCACTCTAGTAGGTTATTGTAATCCACTGCTGAGAGCAAAGAGGAACAAACAAGACCTTCCAAAATCAGCAGCTGGTTGATCAAGCTTTCAAAAGGGCAACAAGAAAAAGTCATCCGTAAAGGAACATTAGTTCCCCAACTCCCTGCTCTACTGTAGATTTACAATAATATGACAACCAAGTACTGCCAAGTCCTCAGGGTTGTACCTAAGACTCTGTTATTCCAAGCAGGGTACAGAGTCCCTATTTAAACCTGGAGGGATGGATCCCCTAGGTCAAAACTTAGCTCTTTGTGAAAAGGGCCCTGTACTTCTGCCATGTAGAGTCCCATTAGATTTACCTGCCAAGAGTCAAGCTAGTTACAGAGGCATTCTGGGGAGGCTTCCCTTCCAGAGTACTCCTGTGGCGTACTCAAGGATCCAAGTTTCTCTTCAGTCCACTTAGATAAGGTAATGCTTCTCTTCATTTGGGTCATGCATTTCATCATTAAGTTTGACACCGTCTAAAGCTCTGTACTTGTGACAATAGTTGCTCTTTACCTCCTCTTCTGGCCCGTCTAGGAGCCCAGACCCAGAAAATTTCAATGATTCAGTAAGTCTCTTTTCCACTGGGACTTTGTGAAATCCGACTCCATCACAAATGGAAGACATAGCTCTGGACCTCTAGTAACTGAAATATATATTGGGTGACTTCCCAGAATAGACCCAGAGAACATCTGGGAACTTCTGTTTAATTCCCGGAACCGTCCTTAGGTCCTGCTTCTGACCTCTTTCTTCTCTGAAATCACTGTAGACCTAACCCTGTCCCTATTGATTGCTTGACACCTACAGTTTGAGGACAGAATTTAATTTTGGCACATGGCTCAATCTACACCTGGCTGCCTGAAAGCAGAAGTGGCATGGTGTAAGGGGCATGTGTTTTGGTTTATATCTGGATTTTCTGCCACGGTCTTAGGCTTTCATCGGTGGGTGGTCTGACAGGAGATTAAGGAGTTGCAAAACTATCTGGGGAAGTAGGTGTGACTTAATTACAAGATTCTTGAAACACATGGCACCCAACAGCCCCAAAACTCTGCATGTGGACTTCTCTCGAAATCTCAAGCAGGTTTTCAATAAGATGGTCTAGACTTGTCCTCAGACTGAGCCCCAGAATCCCAAACCAGCATGGGAATCCCAGGACTTGTATGTAAAAATTCGTGTGCTTTTCCTGGAGACCAAGGATGCATCAAGGGAGGTGCCTCAGGAAGAACTGGCTATTGTGGCTTTGATCACAGTAGCTTACTCTGCTTTTTCCAAAAGGATCTTTCCATCTTGCTTTTTCTTCTTTTACTCAACACATGCTTGCTCTGCAGAGCCAGTTTCTCCCCCACTCTTCACTTTTATTTTCTCAATAAACTTTGTCACTGTTTTTTCTTTTTTTCCTTGTTTTGCTCAATTGTTTGAGACAAGAAGAACCTCGAGTCTAACTCTAGAGGGACAGGTGAGTAACCAAGAACCCGATAATTAGCTGGTGAGCCACTTTTAGATGCAGGCTACTGATGGCAGTGGGAGTTTGGGGAGGTGACTGGATCATAAAATCACAACTAGGGGGCTGGGGATTTAGCTCAGTGGCACCATGCCTGCCTCACAAGCATAAGGTCCTGGATACTAGGGGAAAAAGTGGATCATGGCACTCATCAGTGGATTAGCACACTGGGAAACATATATAGCTACATGTGATGTAGAGAGGTGAAGCCTGGTGGGAGAAGGTGGGTCACCAAGAGCGAAGCCTGAAAAGGTCTATCTTCTTGTTTCTTTCCTTTATCTCTATGTGTTTTGTGTCACCATTCCATAGCTAGTTCTCTTCTGTGATGTCCCTCTGTCATGGTGCCCTGCCTTGAAGCCATCTGAAACTTGTATGAATTGTGAGCCAAAATAAACCTTTCCCCTTACAGTTGTAGATGTCAGGCTTTGTGTTTCAACAATGAGAAAACAACTAAAATAGCACAGCGTGGCTGAGGAAAGTGGCTCAATGTTCCTAGTTGCTCCATGCCAGCTCGGAAGCAGAGAAAAGAAATGTACTGGTTCAAGTCATGCCCTTGTGACCTGCTTTTTCTGACCAACCTCTATTTCTCAACACAAGAATTTTAGAGAACATTTTAGATCAAGACCTAAATTCCACTGGTCTCAATAGCCTATGTCCATGTCATTATGCAAATGAACTTAGTTCTTCTCTGAAAGTCATTAAATTCTTAACAGTTTCAACAAACCTGAAAAGTAAGACTCTGAAGTCTCCTCTATAACTCAAAGTTAACTCTTAGCTGCGAGTGCCATTAAAACATCACAAAATTTTAAAAATTTCCAACAAAAAATGGCACAGGGTAAATATTCCTATTCTAAAATGGGCAAACAGACATCAGATCAAACTAAGATTGAAGCCCAGCAAGGCAAACATTAAACCCTATAGCTTCAGGTCCAACATCCAGAGCTGGTTGTGGTACGATGTGAACTCCGAAAGATTTCAGTGGTTCCACCTCTATGATCTTTCTGGTTGCAGCCAATATAACCTCGCTCTTGGGGTGACTGTATTCTCTTCCTGCAGTTTTCCTCAGCATACACATTTCTATCATTCCGACTTCCTGGGACCTCCTCTGCATCTTCAGGTTCAGTCTTATAGATTTAATCATCATAGTCTCAGGAGTACCCGTAGGACCTGTGGCCAGTCATACATTGTTGCCTGGCCTTTCAGATCATGTAGCCTGCCACCCCTAGATCATGACTGCAGTAGCTTCTGAGTGTCTGGATAGCTCAAGTTTTGGGAAATACTTGGGTAGGTAGCCCTTAAGGAAGAGAGCATTCTGGAGCTCTCTTCTCAAAGTGAGGTACTTCCAGTGATTTTCCTGTTTTACATCCTTCACCATATGATGGATGAGACCTGGCCAGTTCCTGAGATGCTTTTAACTCATCTTTCCTATTGTCATGATGCAAAGTACTTTACTTACTTTTTAAAATATTTTCAGCAACTGTACTCCCCAAATTTTCAGATGCATTTTTTTATCTGGTGAAACTGTAAACTCTTCATATATTTTGGCTTTTGTACTCTGGATTTTCACTGTAAATCTGCCTAGTAGAAGCCAGCAGTATCTATGTCACAACCTGAACATTGGGCTGTTTTGAAATTTCCTCCATATAAATAAGTCTACTGTGTTTAAATTTAGCCAACAGAAAGTCTAAAGATGTAGGCAAAGTATAGACAAATTTTTTTTATCAAAATGAAATATACACTTTTCCAAGTACAGTTTCTAAGAGTCATGGTTCTCACCTCAAACCTCCTCAGCTTAGTCTTTGCTGTCTACATTACTATCTTTACTCTGCTCTTTTAGGGTCTGATCAGAATTAAACAGGAAGTGCTCCTTAGAATATCTGGGGCTTTTCAAGCTCTTTTTTCCAAGCTCTTCTTGAATTTCCCCCTACAGATAGATTCCAAAGGCTTCCAAATCACATCATCAGGTGCAATCACAGCAGTGACTGGGACAAAATAATTAACGCCCACAACTCAAAGAAGGAGCCGTTTATTTTGGTTCATGTGAAGTCCGCAAATGGCTGATTCCAAACCAAAATGTCATGATGAAAGGATATGACAGGAAATCTGCTCAATCTATGGCAGCCAGAGAGCAAGGATAAGGAAGGAGATAAGAATATAGCCTTCCAACACATGTCCCCATGACTCTCCTCTTCTGAGCAGGCCCCATTTCTGAATATGATTTTGAGAGACATTTTATATCTAAAGTATAGCAATGTCCAGCCAGGGTTAGCCAAGGTCTGGTTTACTTCTAAACCAAGCCACCTGATATGCTACAATTTTCTGTATGTGTTGACTAATACAAAGGCTTTTTCCAAAGTTGCCACTAATACTCTTTAAACAGTAATAGCAAAAGCTTTTCCATCTAAGGGCATTAAAACCATGTTAATTGGTTCTTACTTTCCAAGCCTAATTTGCCTAATTTTCATTTCTAATACAATCTTTGCCATCTGTGTTACTAACCTCCGAAGTGGCCATTTTAACCTAATTAGTTTGTTTGGTTCCTTATTTGCAAGTTTCACTCCAACATTTCTAGAGTGGAGGCTTGCTATTATCCAGGCTACCCATTTACAGACATTTCCTCCCTAGCATATGGCCTCCAAACTGGGGATCCTCTATTTCAGGGGAACTTTTATGCATACTCAAGCCTTACAACATCACTGTTCTTGGTAAAACTACTTACCTTAAAATCTTTTCTCACAGATACTTCTGTTCTGGGTTCCCAAGACAATTAGATTCTTGGACTCTTAACCTGGTGGCCAGCGTGAGTCCATTGCTTTGTTTTTGAGAGCTCCAACATACTAGGTATTTAAACCTGGGATCCTTCCAGGAACTTCCTTTCAAGGGAAGGCCCAGTCCAGTGGTCCCCTCTGAGCCATCGGCCTGGTAAATAAAACCTATACAAGCCTTTCAGAACATCAAAGAGAGTAAAAACACCAAATTCACATAGCTTTCAGTCAAATTCTACTCACTACCATTTTTCTACTCTTCATTGAACTACACTTCATTTGTGGAACCCAGTATGCCCTTCTTTACTTCCAGGACAGAGAGGGACAATGAACACTGCGACTTCATTCTTGAAGTTTGCCAGTGGTGCTATATTTATGCCCATGTCTGTGGTGACATCTTTCCTGCTACATTCCAAAGAAGCTCCTCCTTTAATTTCCATTTTTGCTGAGGTGACACTTACTGGTGTTACAGCCACAAGAATCACTGAAACTGCTTTCAGTTCAACTCTTTCCCAAGAGCTGATCCTAACCTTAGAAACTGTCTGGGTGGCTTTAGACCCACTAGATGAGCATTGGTGATCCTATGGGATGCAGGTTGCAGTGCGATTTCACCATTGAAAACTTTAAAATGTTCATTATCACTATTAGACCAAGAAGTTAACTCCATGGTCATGGTAGCATTACAAAACCACAGGACTCTTGGTTACTTAGTGGTCATTCAGGGATGTATTACTAATTATGTAGAAGAATGTCATTTCTTTGTAAACTACTTGGGGAAAAATACAACAAAACCTCAAAGAATTCCAAGAAAGAGCTGACAGAATCATAAAATATAAACTAGATTTGGCCAGTCATTTCAGAGTGGGGTGGGGTCCTATTTCTGAGGTTCCCATTTCTGAGATCTTTCTTTCTGTCTTATTATATCTGTTTGGGTCTTTTATCCTAAATGGATTTATAAAGCTTATTTCTTCTTGCCAGAAAGTGTTAAGCTATAAATTATTCACTCAGAGGTTCCAACTTCTTCTTCCTGAAGACTCCAAAATTCTTCATCACTCTGATCAATCACCTTGTGCATGCCAGTAACAACTCCTGTGCCTGAATTTCTGTCCTGGGCCCCTGCCATCTGACTCCAAACACAGCAAGGAGTGAGAGCCTGAAGATAACAGCACCTCATCCCATTACAGAGAAGTATGTTACAAACTGTGCAAGATTTTAGGGTCCCAACTCCTTGAGAAAGGAATGAAAGGATTGGTAGTCAGCCAGCGATGAGATCGATTTGAGAAGTTTAAGAGTACGGCCCTGAAAGGCAATTTCAAGCTGCAAAGAAGTCATGCTGTAGATTTCCTGAATTTGCAGTCCCGGGTTCCTTAAGAAGAGTGCTTCATATTCCCTTACAAATTCCCTTTGGTTTTTTTTTTTTTTTTTTTTTTTTTTTTTGAGACAGGGTCTCATTTTGTAGTTCAGGCTGGCCCTCAGTTCACTATGTAGCCCAGGCAAGACTCGAACTCAGCAATCCTCCTGTCTCTGCCTCCTGAGTGCTGGGATGACAGGCGTGAGCCATCACACCCAGCCCTGTGGTATGTGGTATTGATTGCTGGTGGGCGTGAGTCACCACGCCCAGCATTTTATGTAGTTACAGAGATTGAACTCCGGGCCTTGCGCTTGCGAGGCAGGCACTGGAACCACTGAGCTAACTCTCTGGCCCGAAATTCCCTTCGTTTTTAAAAACTTTTGATTTGACACTGCTCACGTCTTTTTTTTTTTTTTTTTTTTTTTTTGAAACAGGGTCTCGCTTTGTAGTTCAGGCTGGACCTGAGTTCACTACTTAGCCCAGGCAAACCTTGAACTCAGCAATTCTCCTGCCTCTGCCTCTTGAGTGCTGGGATTACAGGTGTGAGTCAACATGTTCGGCTCGCTCTTTTGATTCTACACTTACATATAGGGGTGCAGGTCCAAAGTTGAACAATGGTGATGTTGCCTATAGATTAGACCTCATTTACATGCATTTGCATTGTGATTTTGAAGTCCAGCGGGTTTTTGCCATTGTCTGGTTCTAAGTCCATATAATTTCAGCAACTCCCCTCTTGACATCCAGAGAGAAGACTATTAGCCAACTGGAAGAAAATCCATCTGTGACTTACATCAAATTTGAAGACTCATAGGGAAATCCACCCTAGATATCAGGGAAGAAGCCTCCTTCAAGCCCACCTGCCTGAACTCGCTCAAATGCACTAATAGAGCTACCTTCAGTGTTATACCTCAGACTTCCAACCGTTCAACTTAGACACTTGGGCTTCCAATAGTGCAGTTTGATGAGCCCCACCCAGGTCTTCCATGTTTGGCAGGCCATTTTGGCTTTCTAACATGCAGCAGCCCTTTTGCATCCTTCCACATCTTTCTAAGCCAGTACCTTGTATAGTGTATGTATACTACATTCTATTAAATTAAATGTGATACTCTAGCGAGCCCTGACCAACACACTTTTAGACAAGCACTCCCTAAAAGATTAACCTGTGTATATCAAGAGAAGAAAGCATTGGATACAAAGTTTTAAGCCAATAAAGGGAGTCCGTGCAAAAGGAAGTTCTGGGATCATTCTACTCTTAGTTACTGGTTAGCCTCTAAAGGTTCAAGTGAAGAGTCATTTTTTTTCTTTTAGTGAAAATGGCTTTTAAAACCCTGACTACCTCAAAAGAAAGCATAAATCCTCCTTTTACTAACAGGTTAAAGGCTCAGGAGTTTGTCCTTGGTTTCTGTTATAGTCTCTGACTGTGTCAGAATCAAGTGTAGATTTTGTGTCCATCTTCTACCCAAGCACCTATTGCCTTCAGCTTCTTCTCGGCCAGCGGCTTCCTGTCTTACTCTTTTGTTTACGTTTCCCCTCTTCTCAGGGAACACAGCTTAAGGTTGTCCTAAGATCCTGCTTGTGATACTCAACTCCAGAGCAATGGCTCTTTGGTGCTACAGATTTCTGAGCTGAGCACTGACCAGGTGGAGAGTGAATTTCTAACAGTATTCCTCTATGGTCATTCCTGCATCTTTAGGAGAATTTATCTTGAAACGTCTCTGATTCACATGGCTTGGGCTGGAAGGAGTGAAGGTGAGGCAGAGAATATTTCCTCAAAACTTTACTCCATGTTTCTCTTCTATTGTGATACTTGATATCTAGTGGTGAGGGAGCATTGAGGGTGTGGGGTCAGTGCAACAAAACATAAAGTCCTGTAGTATGAGAATGTTTGATAAATTTGATTTAAAGTTTGAAAACGTCATAATTTTCAGCCAATACAAAATGAAAAAAATTTTCTTAATCTCCTATCATATTTTCTTCAGGACATTGATGTGGTTTGGGAGAAACAATGCTAAATTCATTCTGTTATTTGTCTCTGAATACATGGGCACTGAGATATCAAAACTTCATTATGCACGGTTCCCAAACTTCTGAGGAAGAAAACCAGAGAGAACGTGATTGCAGCATAAGAAACCAAGGGTCATAAGGAAAAAGGAAAGACAAGCAGAGGCAATGAAGAGAGAAAGCAGGGAGAGATAAACATTCTATCAATATTAAAACATGGATCTCTTTGGAGCCAATTAACTTTGTGTTTTTGAAATTTGAGTTTGATTGATTTGGTTTTGGCACCGTACAACAGAAAAGATTCCTTCCTCATGTTTTGAAGAAGGCTAATATGAACTCAGTGTGCCATTTTTTAAACATCAGTGTCAGTTGGGTACATGTTGTTTTGTCAGCATTTGGGCACTTCGGAAAGGAGAGGAGGTTAACAATTACCCTGGGAAAGCAGGGGCAAAGTGGAGACTATTTCTCAGGGTGCTCAGAGCGAAGGAGGGCTCCTAGGTCTGCAAAGCTCCACTGCTGCATTACAATAGCATCCAGGTGCAGCCTTTCTGTACCTCCCTCATTGACTGTCCTTCAAGCCTCACACTCTTTCAGCTCTTTTTACCCAACAATGCAGCCAGTAAACAAAAGCCCACAGGAAGCAAAAGTTTATTGGGTAGGTAGCAAACTCTCTGGAACTGCCAAGCTATGAATATGCTGTATTTATGTGACTTATTTTTTTGACATTTTACATGCAATTCTTCTAATTTAATGAGAAAAATGTAGGTGATAGTACACTTATGGGAATTTTCCTTCAGGAGTTTTTTTTTTTTAATTTTTGGTAATGTTAGCAGGGGGCAAAGACAAATTAATATACAGTATAAGCAAGATGTATGTTTGGTAAAATTAGCTTTCTGTCACTATGGCAAATACTGGAGATAAATCAACTTACAAAGAGAAAATATTTATTTTGAGTCACAGATAATGCGGTTTTAGTCATGACTGGTTGGGTCTGTTACTGTGGGCCTCTCGCGAAGCAGCAGGTCATGGCAAGGGTGCTTGGTGGAACAAGGCCACTCCCCACATGGCCAGAGAGTGAACAACAGAGGGGAAGGGACTGGCCCCTTAAGAGAACTGTCCTGTCTACCTGACAGCCTCTCACTAGACCTCCTCTCCTGACAGTGCCATGCTGACAACCAACTCAACTGCAAGGAACTCCAGGGAACATTTGAGATCCAAATGATAGAAGTATACAAAGGTTAAAAACAGAAAACTTTGTGTTGGTAACTGCCTTCCTCATCGAGGGGGCACGGTACACCTACGACTTTAAGACTCACAGTTTAGAAGTTTCAGCTTAGCTGGCTGGGTCTGAGGTAAGATGGAACAACAGAAGAGCATGGTGAAGGAGAGCTGTTCCCAGCATGACGGACAGACGCAGAGGCCACGGGGGGTAGGAGGGAGATACACCCTTCCAGGTCCTGCAGCCCATGACCCACTTTTTCTGACCAGGCCCTACCTCCTACCAGCAAGCCAACCGTCAGCCTCCATTACCCAAACACCTTCCAAAAGTTCCACCTTTGGGCACAGAAGAGTCTGTAAATATCCAGATATAAACCAGAACAGCAACACAACAGAAAACACTGTGGGCTAAGGTTGAATAAATATTTTGATCTTTATTACTAACTTTTATCTGTGTAAGCTGTACAGTTATGACAATAGTAATTAGTCTCGAAATTCCCTAATTCTGTTGAATAACCTTAGGAGCAGAAGACTAATGAAGAATAAATTGATCTTTTGTTTTTGAGAGGCAGCAGCAATAGTCAAGACTATTATTCATAGAGAACGCAAGGCTAAAGGGAAGGTTTTATGTGATGTACACACAACTTCTTCAGTTGTGGATTTGAAACCCAGGTCTACCCTGTAGAATTTTTCTAATGGAATTAGGAACCAAGTATCCCTGTAGCAGACACTGTATGTGTGAGGAGGGATGGTGAATGGTCATCTAAAATATTTATACCAACCTCCATATTCATTCTTGTGCTAAAAATCAGGTAAGAAAATCCTAGTGAATAAGACATAAATGTTATCATTTTAACTTTTTTTTTTTTTTTGAGACAGGGTCTCGTTTTGTAGTCCAGGCTGGCCCTGAGCTCACTATGTAGCCCAGGCAAGCCTCAAACTCAGCAATCCTCCTGCCTCTGCCTCCTGAGTGCTGGGATTACAGATGTGAGCCACTACGCCCGGTACTGTGGTATGTGGTATTGATTGCTGGTGGGCGTGAGTCATCAGGCCCAGCATTATATGTAGTTATCGAGGATTGAACTCAGGACCTTGCGCTTGTGAGGCAGGTGCCAGAACCACTGAGCTAAATCTCTGGCCCTCATTTTAACTTTTAATTACACATTTAAGATAGTGAACTCCCAAGTTAAGGCTGGCCTGGCATATGAACAACATGAGTTATGACTAGAATTTTAGTTTTAACGTATAACTAAAGCCTTGAGTTATGACCCAAATGCCAGTTGCTTATGCCAGTTGGTCTCAGACATAGATTTAATTCAAAGGTTCTGGAAGGAACAATACAACATCCTTTCTTGTGTGGTGTTGAGAAATCTTGGACCGATGTTTCTCTAAGGACAGTAAGTTCTGCCTGTGTGAAGCAGAGAGACTTTGAAAGCTGTGTAAAGGAGCCTGAGCATTTAACTGACCAACCTCAGTTACAACCACCTCTTGAGAATGAATCGTGTTTCTAAGTCAAGGATCCATAGTAATTAAGCCTCTTTTCTCCTTTAAAAGAGTAGGTACCTTCAAATGAAAGTTATAGGTGAGATACCTATATCTCACTTCAAATGAAAGTTATAGGTGAGATACATAGAACTTAAATACATCCAGAAAAATCTAGCTATTCTATGAGGCTGACAAGTGAAAGGTGATTTCTATTAAGAAAGTTTAACCAATTCATAGGAAATAACTAATTGCAGAGGAAATCACAATGATAAATTCACAAATACCCATAAGAAAAACTAAGAAAGAGCTAAAAAGGAACACTCATAAGGAAGTTTGATAACACAGACAGTGGCTCATTTAGAATAATTAGAAATGGGCCTTAAGGGTTGAGTTTTATTTCCCCAGAGGAAGAAAAGAGGTATTTTGAAAATAATAAAAAATTGGGGGAAAGAAAGTTTGGGGCAGATTTCAGGAATAATAGTCACTGTGGACTGTAAGGTGAAGTAAGGCAGAAAAGCAGTAGTGTAAGGTAGAGAAAAACACTTCACACCACACCTTCCTTAATGTAAAATGTTACCTTATCTCTACACACTGTGTACCCCAGCACACTATCTCTCTCTCATACACACACACACACACACACACACACACACACACTCTCTCTCACACACACAGGTCATCATTTGATATAAGCTTTACCATAGGACATAACTAAATGTATTGTTGCATCTAAATTTACATTAAAGAAAAAATTTTTATTTCTTTCAGGGTCATGGAACGTTGACTTCATAGACCGGATTTCAATACCACCCCACTTCCTGTTCCATCATCACTTGCACTTGTGGAGAGCAGGGCACTACAAGTTCATTCTCAGTTTGAAATCATAACTGAGACAGTGATAATCAGGAATATGAAATCTATGTTTTTTCTTTTCTGTTTATTCTTTGGCATGTGGAATCCTTTGAAATCTTTCTGAGCAAAAGGATAACTTCAGAAGGAGGTATGTGGTGGTAACGTAGGGGAAAAACTGGAGAATGATGGCAGATAACACCAGAATCGCACTCTAAGACTGGTACGGTCTCTAGTCGGTATCCACTTTAATAATAGCTCCCCTTCCCCCAACGTGGTCACGGAAGCATTTTCAATGTGAACTTAGAAAGTAGAGCTCTTTTTTTTTTCTTTTCAGAACATACCCCTCAATGAAATGATCTCACTGTATGGTGTGGAATGGAGAAACACAAAAAACATGGCATCCAAACTGTCAGGGGCTCTCAACATCTAAAAGTTCCTCTGTATATGGATAATAAAAACAACACTTCCAATATGGTGTCTAATACTTTTACTTCCCAGCAGCATAATACCACTTTGGTCGGGTTGAATCACTGCACAGTTTTGCAGATCTTTCAGAAAAATAACGAAAACACCTGGAAAGACATGATGTACATGCAATAATGAAAAGATGGTACAACAAACTGCCCGGTCCTTCCCCATTCGTGTGAAATAGCCTTGGCTCATCTCCACACTGTGTATTTAGCATAAGCCCTTAGAGCAGGGATTTTGTTCCTTTCAGGTTTTGTAGCACCAAATAGACACAGTGACTAACAACAAATTCTTTAAAATCACCGAAATATTTACCATGTGTCAGAAATTTCCCAGGTCCTTCCTTTTTTCCTCGTCCCCCACATAACTATTCTTCATGAGAGTAAGCTATAACACAAGATTGAGTTCTAACTCTATTTTTCTCACAGAGGTGATATGAGGAATAGCTTTCTAATATCTTTTGTATGCTATTTTATAACCTTTAAGTGTTTTATATACAATGACTCTTTTATGAAGATTTATTCACTCATGGAGTAGTGTCCCCCAAATCCACCAGTGAACAATTAGGCACAGGAGCTCTCCTGTCGCACTGCATGGATTCAAATCTCAATTCTACCAGCTAGCTGTGTGACCTGAGACAAGTCACATAACGTAGCTATGCTTCTTTGAATTTCTTGTGTAATAAAATGGAACCTACTGCACAGGTTTCACAAGGATTTCAATGAGATTGGCCATGAAAACACTGAGCATAGAGGCTACAACATAGCGACAGTTAGATACACATTATGAACAAATTATTGTGTATCAATCTAATTGAATTATAATTGTGCTTTATGGACAAAATAAGCAATTTTGAGGTGTGTTTAGAAAAGGGAGTTTTCATGATATCTATGGGGTGAAGAATTTTTGTCTTTCAGTAGGTGTGAATGGGACTGAGTAGACAGTAAACCTTAGTTATCAGTAGAGTTCAGAGTGCAGAAGTCTTTCGTGGGAAAATCCATGATAGTTCTATGTCACTTGCCTTCCTCATAGCATTTCCAGAACCTAGCATGTACCCCCCAAAATACTTGTTAAATGGATGAATATGTGGTAACATTTGAATAGGTATATTATTTTTTAGCTCAGATAAATTCTAGGAATCTAATGAGATAAGAGTAATCCTTAAAACAAGGAGAATGTTTAGGAATGGTGACTCTAATGATTGAAGTTTTAAGAGAAATGTTATTAATGTGACTCCTCTGCCTTTAAAAAATCTAAATCATGATGCTTTATAAAATTTAGAAATGGAGTTCTACTTTTGGATAATCCTTGCCAAATAATTCAGAATGCTTTCATAAAGAAATACAAAATTTTGATTTTATTTGATGAAATCTGAATTCCTGAACACTGTTCCTTCTTTCAGGATGCTTGAAGCTTTGAAGTCTTTGAAGTAATTCGATTCTGAATTCACCTATCTAAAAGGTATGAAGAGTCAATTCTGCATGGAATGACATTTAGAATCTACAGTGCCAACTCATGCAATAAGCTAGTGAAATTATTGGAAAGCAAATGCATTTGTTTCTTCATTCACCTCTTTAGTTATTCATTCAACAAATATTCACTGAGTACCTACACTCTGCCAAATAATTACCATGGTGGTCACAGCCCCTTTGTCTCATAGAGCTTGAGGGACAGAGCAGTAGGACCATTTCATGCTTTTTGGATATCTTAACTGTACTGGCCTCCACAAATTTTCAGAACACTGATCTTTACAATGTTGTCTAATGCTGGTCTTCTTGAAAGGCTATGTGTAAGGACAACTATCTAAAAGATGAGAAATTCAGTCATTATTCACACATCCACAAATATCTATTGATGTTTAAAGTAATGTAGACAAAATATCCTATGTCTTGAACTCCTATATATATAGTTGAATAAACTGAAATGAGATAGTGTCTCAGTTAAAAACTTCATTTGTAAATTGGTATAATCTGTTCCTAGCAAAGTTCACAGATAGGGTCAATCCTTAAAAGACCCCTGAATGTTAAATTTTGCATTTAGATCTTGCCATTGTCTTAAAAGATAGTGATAGTTCATATAAAGAATCCCCTATTGATTACATGATTGAAGAAGCACAAAAGTCTGTTATTCTTTCCAAAGTCAATTGCAATTTAAACTCATTATCTCCCTGTGGATGTTCTAGTCCATATGGCAACAGAATCAAAATGCAAATGCAACAATGAATAGGCTCAAAAATTCTTTTACTGAACTATGCTTTGTGTAAATGCCTTTAAAATCATAGCAGAAAAGGGTTTAGAAATATCTTGTTTTACTGGTCATCACCTCAATCAAGGCAAAGAGCTAAAATTGACCAGTATCTTTGAGGGGAAGTCACAATTCTCCTTCTAATTTGTTTTTGAGATAGGGTGTCACTTCGTAGTTCAGGCTGGCCCTGAGCTCACTATGTAGGCCAGGCAAGCCTCAAACTCAGTGATGCTTCTGCTTCTGCCTCCTGAGTGCTGGGATGACAGGTGTGAGCCACCACCCCTGGTCCCTCTAACTTTTAATACCTTATTTATTATATTGAGGACTGAACTTCAAAATAGAGCGATCTTATACAAATACATGTTTTGGTACATATCAAGTGGCTCTAATGTGATTATTAATAATAAAGACAGCAGAGATTATGACAATTATTTCTTTTCCCTTTGATTTCTATGAAACATAGGAGAACCACAAATAGCCTAAATAGAGGGCTGTTTTCTGCTTTTTTTTAGGGGTGATTTTTGATTAAAATTTAGGGGAAGGTTTACATTTCAACAAATTCATTTTTTATCATTGTATGCAAGACCACTCTGACATATACTGTCATCTCGGATTCCACAGGTGTGACGGACTGCCCCTTCACATCGACAAACAACCTGGCATACACTGACCAGCACTAAATATTATGTAGAAGAAGCATAAAAATATGCAACTTCTAGAAAACATAAATTTAAGGGATCTGCTCACTTGATAGTTGCTTCTGTAATCCCATATGGATACGGATGTGAAACCATAAAAGTTGATATTAACTCAACATTTAACAGCTAGACAGCAACACACTTACCTTAAGCTCCATGTTAATACAATGCATTGAAAAGTGTTGAGATAACCACTTTCTTATTATGAGGGTGCAATGATTTCCTTTTATGAGAATCTTGTGGCACTGCCTGAATACCTCTAATATTTCTTTGATAAATGGTAACTAAAATATATGTTGTATTAAATTTTTCTTATAAAAATGAGAACTATCTTTCAAACTGCATAATACTCCATTTATGCCATGTCATGCTTGTCTCTTTTATAAACCTATTTTACATAACATTCAGGGTCCTCACCCCCCCCCCCATCCCCGCTTCTCTCTACTACAATACGATTATGTTCTTGAGCACGGAACCTTGCTGACATCACCGCAAGACACTGACATACCACCCAGGCTCCTTGCTATTTGTCATCTGATAAGTGATACACTTTGGAGAGTGAAGACTTGGTACTGACAGTCATATCACCCGACAGGGAGAAATAAAATGTGCCAAGTAGTTCTGTTGGTTCTGTTATATTTTTAAACAGGTAGTCTCTAAACTGCGTTTCATAAATTTCTATTTAAGGGGAGACTATCTTAAATATCAAAATTCTTGTACACTGGCAAATTGTTTGCATCTCAGAGAAGGGAATGCTCAAATATGTGCCTCTTTAGTGACCTACCCAGTCAGTGATTCTTAACTGGGAAATTATTCTTTTCTTAGGTACATTTTTGTGCTTAAGATGTTGAAGTGACCTCTTATGACTACTTCTTACTAATTCTATAAATTAAAACAGATTAAGTGCCTAGATTTACTGTAAGTAAAAATTATGACTTGTACACATGGTTTGAACAGATCTTTTCAGAGCTAATTCCTTCTCTATTTACTTAGAGGAATGTGTGAAACAAAGTATCTTTTCCTTCTAGAGGAAAGTGTTTCTCAATCACAAAATTGATATCCCTGGCTTACACATGCCTACTTTTGAAAGGATATATATGTATATACTAGTTTTGTAAAGCTTGAAGCCTTGAAATGTCAAACTGTCATCTATGACAGCATGTCAGTGTATACAGATAGAGTTTAGATTTCTCCAGAGTTTATCAATCAAAAAATATAAAACTTAAGAAAACTTGAGAGTAGAGAGATTACATATATATACACACACATGTATGTATGTATTTATATGATCAGTTCATGTAGGTAGGTCTTCTGCTCTACTCTCTTACCAGAGCCATAACCCTTGGTAAGGAAAGACTCTAAGTTATAACAAATGTACTCTGATAATATATATTTTGTGGAATAAATATACATTATATTCTGTTAGGCTGTATAATAATAGATGTGAGCAATATTTAAATTAAAAAGTACAGTACTAGGTTCCTACTCTTGCTTCTAATAAACTAAAAATTGAGCTGAAAGTGTCCCATTCTGTTGATGCATAAAAATTCATGAAAACAGAAAATAAGAAGCCAACTGTTCCTAGAGCCTAAAAAGGGATATACAGAATAGTAACTTGCCATTTTCAAAAGAAGGTTAGACGCTGAATTTTCAATTAATTGGAATTCCAATTCAGATAACTCAGCATTATGGGTCGTGGCACAGGTTAGGGGAGGGGCAATGTGCAGGTTTCTCTCAAGGGGCAGCAGCCTTGAACTGATGCAGTTTGAACTACAGCCTAAGGAGGGCTTTGTTATTCTCTGGAAAAGCCACAGACCAGAGATCGACTTAATCCTGGCCCCGGTGACTTGTTCGGAAGTCATGGACTTTGTTCTTATCCCGTTTCAGGCTGTAGATGGGGAAGTCTCTCCCTCTCGGCGTGGGGCCCGCTGCAGCGGAAGGAAGGTCTGTGTGTGCGGAGTGCGTAGGCCGCGAGTGCGGGTCCAGAGGACGGAGGTGTCGAGTTGCCTTGGTAAAGAATTATACACACGTGTTCACAGCTTCTTGACGGGTATATTCTCGGTATTGTCTTTTACTATGTGCTGGGATTCTGAAGCACGTTTTCAGATTTGTGACTATCAGGTGATTGATCGAGTCGCTTTTCCTCAAGGGCCTGAAAAGGGGAAGAATAGTGAAATCAGCAATTAATATTCATTTATCAAGGACAACATGCTAAAAATATCAAAAACGCATGTGCTATGTTTGAACAGAAAAGATTATTTTGAGCACTATCATCCATGCATATTTTCCACATATGAAAAAATCATTTGATGTTTATAAAGGAAGTAATTATCAAACAAAGCTAGGAAAGTCACAGCTATTTCTAAAAATGAAGTAAAAAAACACCAGTTTGGAAACACTTCAAATGTAGAACATTTCTCTTCACAATCTCCAGGTGATTCTCTTTCTCTTCATGAAGGCAAAACATAAATAACATTTCTATTCTAACTCTCGGGGCACCTGGTGAGGCTTATTTCAGGGAATGCCAACAGCCATGTATGAAGCAGGTTTTGACAAGAACGGCTCTGTCTGCACCAACCAACACTCCAGCTGGCTTCTCGGGGAGACACGTTCGAGAAACCCCACCAGCCCCTCCAGGGAAGACGGAAACGGTGAGCGAGGCCACTGACTCCGCAGGAGTCAGCTCGCTGCACACTGTGTAAAAGCGCAGGTGCCATTAGCGTTTTAGCCACTACACCGCCACTACTTTTAGTAACTAAAACTGTTTCCTTTTGCAAGAGAGAAAGGGAACAAGAGATGGAGGAGAAGAGCGGGAGGGAAAGGGTCTCAAAGAATGGAATTAACATGGGTCATACACATGCAGCAGCTCCCCACGGTGAGTGTAATTATTATGCACTGAGAAACGTACTAAAAACTAAATTAAAATTAGACAGCTGAACTTCTTACATAGTTCCTCGATAGCCACATATTTTACCAAATACTTACATATTATTTTCTTCTTATTAATCTCACAAAAAACTATTTTATTTGGTCTTAGACTAACATCCTATAAGTCACTTAACCAATAAATGACAGACATCTAGATACCAAATTTTTAATTAAGTAAAAATTATTATCCTATAGTCACATTTCCTAAGGGCATGAGACTCCGACTCAGTGACGCTGATGAGGATCTTAGAGCTCTTCATTTGTCCAGAGGTGCAGCAGCCTCTGAAAGAGCCCTGGGCATCTATGATACGGGTCACTGAAACCCCTCCTGGGAAGAACAGTCTGCACCGAGGGCTCCTGTTTCCCCCAGCACTGACATTCATTATTCGAGAGATTAACAATTCACCCTGTCAACCAAAGCCTCTGCCCACCCTTGCGTGTGTGATGTAGGTGAACTCACTGGCCAGCTCTTCCACGAGCCGTTGTCGTAGGCAGAATAGTGTCTCTCCACCCCGCAGTGTATTCAGGTCCCAAAAGCCACAGTTTGTGAATGTGTTAGATTTTGTATCAAAGGAAAATTAAGTTCAGAGGTGAAGCTGTAGCTGTTAACCAGCTGAAGTGAAAATAGAAACATTATTAGGAATGATCAGCTGGGTCTGTTGTAATGAAAAGAATAAGGAGAAAGCATCAAAAAAAAAACCCCTCTGAGAACGAATTAAACAGGTTGAATTGAACAAAAATAAAAATATTTAAAATCCAGTAAACTTAATGTGTCAAGGGAAAGGAATAATGCTGAATGTGTATGTTAAAAAAGGAAGATTTAGGGCTGGGGATTTAGCTCGAGTGGTACTGCACCACAAGGGCCTGAGTTCAATTCCCCAGTACCACAAAAAAAAAAAAAAAAAAAAAAGATTTAGGATTAATAAACTAAGCTTCCACTTTAGGAAACTAGAACAAATTAAATACAAAGCAAGCAAAAGAAAATAAAAAACAGAAATTAGTGGAGCATAAATGAAGGATATTGAAAATAAGAAATACAGGAAAATCAATGAACCCAAAAGTTGGTTCTTCAAAAGGATCAATAAAATTAATAAACCTCTAGAAAAGATAACACACAAAAAGGACACAGACTATTAGAATCAGAAATGAAAAGAACATCACTCAAATCTGATACACATTAAGATAATAACTGAATGTTATGTACCACTCAGTCTGCAACAGTCTACCCAACTTCACAAATGATGAAATAATCTCTACAGGTCTATTTTTATAAAAGAAATTGAATTAAAAATTAATAGCCTTCCAAAACAGAAGGTACTGGCCTAGATAAACTCACTGAGAAATCTTACAGACATTTAAGGAAGATATAATAATTTCCTACTTTATCCTTATAAGGTAAAAGCAGAGGGAATAGTTTCAAATTCATTCTATGTGGCCAGAGTTACTCTAAAAGCACAATGAGACGAGACAAGAAAACGAAGGAACTCACAGATCAATATTTTCCATGAAGATAATAAGAATTTTCAACAAAACATTAGCAATTCAATTCAATAAGGTACAAGAAATTGACCTTAATCACCATCCAGAAGAGAATAACTAAACTACCATATAACTATGTGTGATACTCTACCTAGTTATTTCAGATGTACATCTACAGTTACTACTAGGAACTATATTGTTTATATCATTCAATTTTAATAACTGAGGTAATGTTCATAAGTATGAGCTTATATAAAACAGGTTTTCTGCCTTTCTCTTGCTGTCTTAGTGTCACATGGGAGTGAGGGAAGGGCCAATGAGGCGAAGGATTGCACCTGTCTCTAGAACCAGGAAAAGGCAAGGAAATGAGTGTTTCCCTAGAGCCTCTTCATCTTCAGGGAGGCAGCATGGCACTTCTGTTCTACCGAATTCCAACTTTTTATTAACAATAATTACATGTATTTATGTGGCACAATATATTTAAATTATGGGAGTGATTAAATCAGAATAATGAACAAATCCATCATCTTATTGTGTTGAGAACACTGAGAATCTACTCTTTTAGCAGTTTGGAAATATGCAAAGCACAACCATTCTGTGCAGTAGATCACGCAAGCTGGTTCCTCTTGTCTGAGTGAAACTTTATATACTTTGATTACTTTCCTCAGCCACTCTTTCTCCAGCCTCTGCTAACCACAACTCTACTCTCTGCCTTTTTATTTATTTACTTATTTTTTGAGACAAGGTTTTGCTGTGTAGTTCAGGATGGTCTGGAAGTCACTGAGGAGTCCAGGCTGAGCTTCATCCTGAGATGATTCTCCTGGCTCTGGCTTCCAAGGGCTGGGCTTCCCAGCATGGCGCCACCATGCCTGGCTCTACCCTGTGCTTCTGAGTTCAACTTGTTTAGATTTCTCATGTAATCTAAAGCTCATGAGGCATTTTTATTTCTGTGCTTTACTGTCTTATTTCATGGCATACTTATTTTACTACCTTATTTAACAGCATATCATCTTCTGGGTTCATCCATTTTCTTGCAAGAGACAAAATGTCCCCCTTTTTAAAGCTAGATAGTATCCTATTGAGTATAAATACATGTTCTTCACTTACCCATCTGAATAATGGTTGACTGACTGTGCCAACTAGAGTAAGAGAAGCTCAACTGAACTGGCTCAGTAATTCACATACTAGGGTGTGGGAGACTCACTCTACAGAGAACTGTTGTCAGAATGGTACAAAAGGGAAAGGAAGAAAGATGGATTTGGGTCTGTTTCCTGGGAGGAGCTCCAGTCTTCACTCTCACCTTGGATGCTATCTCCTAACTTCCACCTCCTGGATCTTCAGCTTCCAGGGCTGACTCTTCGGGCTTCGACCACAGACTGGTCAGCATCTTGATACAGACTCGCACTGCAACCGCTGTGAGCACGGACTGACTCCTTCAGTCTCCAATGTGCAGACAGACGCTGCACTCTTCCACATCTGACTGTGGGCAGCCACTGTTGTAAGTTCATACATGTTCGTAGACGTTGTGTTGTACCTTTTTCACTAGGAAACACTAACTGATAGAGACACCTCGGATATGTCCATATCATGCCTATATAAAGATGTATGTAAATAATGCTGCGGTGTTTATGGAAGTGCATGTATTTATTTGGCATATTGTTTTCAATGTACCTGGAAGTAGGATTGACTGAAAAATTTTCTGAAGAACTTCCATACCGATTTCCATAATGGCTATCTTGGTTAACTTTTCCCACAGTGCAGAAATATTCTGTTTATACTCCCTTGACTACTTGCTATCTTTTGTCTTTAATGGTAAACATTCTACCAGGTATGAGTTGCAAGACCTCCATGTGGTTTTGATTTGCATTTCCCTAGTAAGTGGTGTGCATCTGTTGGATATTTATCTTGTTTTGAAAAATGTCTGTTAAGGTCTTTGGCCATTTTTTCATTGGGTTAGTTATTTTGTGCTAGTTTGAGTTGTCTGAGTTCCTTACATGTTGTGGATATTAGTTCCCATCAGATGTATGACTTGCAAATATTTTCTTTCAATCCATGTGCTTCAATCTGTATTGCCTTTGCCATGTAGAGCTGTTTGATGCAATCCCATCTGTTCATTTTTTATATTGTTCTCTGTGCTTTGAGGATCTTAGAAATTGGTACTGACCTGTCATACAGTATCTATCTTTTCTTCTAGTAGTTTTATGTCTATGTTTTGCATCTTATAATTTTCAGTTTATTTTTGCATACAGTGTGAGACATGGTCCAATTTCTTTCGTCATCTTGTTGCTACAATGTTTTCCCTCATACCATTGACTGAAGATATTTGCTTTTTATGATTGTGTATTTTTTGCACATTTGTTGAAAACTGACTCTATATGAGTGTTGATTTCTGAGTTTTATATCTTGTAGCACTGGTTGATGTGTCTGTATCTACGCTACCATGATTTTTTTTTTTTTTTTGAGACAGGGTCTCGCTTTGCAGGTCAGGCTGGCTCTGAGCTCACTAGGCAAGCCTAGAACTCAGCAGTCCTCCTGTCTCTGCCTCCTGAGTGATGGGATGACAGGCGTGAGCCATCACACCCAGCACTGTGGTATGTGGTATTGATTGCTGGTGGGCGTGAGTCTCCACACTCACCAGCAATTACCGGGGATCGAACTCAGGACCTTGTGCTTGAGAGGCAGGCGCCGGGAACCACTGAGCTAACCCTCTGGCCCAACCATGATTTTTAAAATTGATTTTATTGGTACATTTTATCTATCTATCTATCTATCTATCTATCTATCTATCTATCTATCTATCTATCTATCTATCTATCATCTATCTTATAATCACATTCAACATTGAAGGTTTGTACCAGTAGATGACACTTCTTCATTTTTTTCCCATTCCTTTGAAACCTCCCTTACAACCCCCTATAACCCCCACCCCATCCTCCCATATACATAAGCTTTGTTGATTATGATGACTTTGCACAAGATTTTAAAGTCAAGTAATATGAGATTTCCTGCTTTGTTATTTTGCTCAAGGTTTGCTTAAGTATTATTTCCGATCCTGACAACTCAAAGAATTGTTTTTACCTGACAAAATAAGAAATTTTTTAACAGATTTTTGTTTGATAGAGTAGACTTAAGGGCAAATCTGAGAGGTATTCCAATTTAAGTAGGTCTAATAAATTTTAATTTTTTCCTTAAAAACAACTGTAAAAAGTGTAGCAACTCTTACTTGATTCTTAAGATTTGAATTAATTAAAAATTAAGTCAGAGCTGGGCTGGAGATTTAGCTCAGTGGTTCTGGCATCTGCCTTCCAAGCGCAAGGTCTGGAGTTTGATCCCTGGTAACCACACACCACAATGCCAGGTGTGATGACTCACACCTGTAATCCCAGCACTCGGGAGGCAGAGGCCCGAAGATTGCTGTGAGTTTGAGGCTGGCCTGGGCTAAATAGTGAGTTTGGGACCAGCCTAAACTACAAAGCAAGACCCTATCTCAAAAAAAAAAAAATTTAAGTCAAAGCTAACATAGGTCTCTTTGACTGAATTCATCATAAAAATCTATGAATGATACAACCTGGGTATATTTTAATTGTACTTCAACTACACTTGTATTTCTACAAGGGGCCAAGATTGTGTGTACAGCAAATATCATCCTGACCATTAGAGACACACATTTCATGTTCACAAGCATAGAATTCCATATTCCATTCTAAGGATATGTAGAATTCTTAGAATGGAGTATAATTTCAGATAAAGATAAAAATATAGTACATAGAATAAAATAGTCTATTAATGATACAGTGTTAATTTCCAGGAGTGTCAGAGCACAAATCCCAAACCATTTGTTTTTAGTTCTCTATGCAGCCTCTTTTTCCTTTTTTCTTTTTGCCAGTGTCACAAAAATTTGAAAGCTTCATATTCTATCTAATGTTTCTGGTTGTGCACGTGACAATCTGATACAAATGAATTAAACTGCCAACAGACATTATCGTCATTTTGTCAAAAGAACTGAGCCTCACCTCAAATACATATCGCAGACATCACAGCATAAAAGTACACTTCAAATATGGTGCTTTTCACTGTTCAAATTTTTTTCAAATTTCTTGAAAACACAAAGCCAATCATGACTTAGAATTCTTTGTCACACAGTGGAATTTAGAGGAAGGCAAGGGGAACTCGGAGCTATTTTAAATGAGTAGCTAAAAGTCCCTCAAAGCCTGTCTGATTATAGGCATTGGCAGGTGTCTACTTCCTTCTTTCCAGTGAAGCTGGTTTTTAATAAATTCTACCTTAGAATTCCAAGAGGGATCTTTGCAAGTTCATATGTTAGGGCTGTGCACTCTTCTCATGCAGATCTGGGTGAATACAGGAGCTGTACTTTCTCAAGTTGTGTGGTGGCACCCTAGAACTTATTTGCACCTTCCAAAGTGTATTATTTCCCCCAAAATATTGTACATCAGTGTAAAATAGAGCTGCATGGAACCTAAAGATATTGCCCCAGTGTGGTGGTGCATGCCTGTAATTTCAGGACACAGGAGGCTGAGGCAGGAGGATTGCCATGAGTTTAAGGTTAAGCTGAAGAACACATTGAGATGCCCCCCTACTCACCAAAAGAAGATATTATCCTGTTGACATTTTTAAGATCATGGTCTTCTGTTGATTGATTTAATTTCTAGATTAAATGTAGTGATTTTACTTCAGATAAGAAACCATATTTTAAAAATTAGCACACTTGTACTTATACAAAACCCTTCCCTATGCAGAACAAAGCTCTTCTCACCTATGACATGTGGTTTTGTTGTGTTTGTTGCTGTTGTTGCTGCTGCTGCTGCTGAATGAGCAGTTGCTGCTGCTGTCGACGTCGGGCTGTCCGGAGCTTCTCGAAGCGAGCCTCCATCTCCTCCAGGACTTTCGGGGTGTACCTGACCACCAACTTGACGCTGTCCTTAGCGGCCTTGAGCAGTTCCACAGCTTTCTCGTGATGCTCCCCTTCCACGCTCTGAAAAGACAAGGGGATCTCCTGACCCAGGGAGTTCCGAGGTGCTCTTCTCTGAGAAATGAGTCTGAACTCTCTGGAGTGTTACCGCCTTACTGTTTATTGTATGGTGGGTAAATTATGTACTACCTGGGTGGCACTGGGGTGCACAGTGGATTAGACGGGTGTTCAAGTTTAGAGGACAAAAACAAGGAGTGATAAGGCTAACACAACAATGTTACATTTTATTGGGATGAGTAAAGGCACTAATCAAGAAAAACTTTTTTAAAAACCAAAATATTAATAAAAATAGAATTTTCTTATCAGACATTAGAATTTATCAAAACTCTACAATAAGTAAAATAGTTCTTACTGGTAATGAGATATATATAAGTTCCACTTCCCTACACCATATATATATATATATATATATATGTTTCACTTCCCTACACCATATATATATATATATATATATATATATATATATATATATACACACACATATATACATATCTGTATATATGTGGTGTAGGGAAGTGGAACTCTCAAAGGTTGCTAGTAAGATGACAGTATTGTCATGTATTGAATAAACCATTTATAATGAATAATTTTATTTTCTCAGAAATTTATGAAGAATAACATCAGATATGTACACATATCTATAATTGTGATAAAACAGAAATCAAACAATGGATCAATTCTTGAGTTTCTGAGTTTTAAAATAGTCTTTTGAACATCAGAACCACAATGATTGGGAAAACTATCTTTACTCCAACTACACTGACAGTTGATTTTTATCTAACTGTAAAGATTCTTTGCTTGGGGTGATTGAGAAAGCAAAACTGAAGAAAGCTGTACTCAGACTTTACAAGACCCTAAAAAGTGAAGACTCTGCTCCTTTCAGCTGATTTCTAGATAACATGACCTCATGACACCTTGTTTTGTTTTGCTGTGCTGAGGATTGAACCCAGGGCCTTTGTACTGCACTATATCCCCAGCTCTTTTTGATTTTTATTTTGAGGCAGGGTTTTGTTAAGTTGCTAAGTTGCCTAGGCTGTTCTTGAACTTATGGTCCTCTTGGTACAGCTGCCCAATCCATGTGGTCCATAGTGCTGTGACCACACATGTGCACCGTCAAATGCCTTTTCTGGTAGCTTCCTGGGTAAAGTTCAGAGAGGAAAGGACTGTGTGGTTTGATAGACAGGAACTGAGTGAGGCTTCCAGGTTATCAGAATCTCAAAAGTCCACCCTCAATTGGTTAAGATTATATTTTTACATCCCATTCAGAAAGGAATCTGAAAATAGACATTAAACTGAACTATAGTAAAATTAAATAGTCTATGCTCATTCTACCCCAAATATGCCCGATCTTGTCTGATCTTGTCTGATCTCAGAAGCTAACTAGGGTTGGGCCTGATTAACACTTGGATGGGAGAAAAATTAAATAAGCTCTATATCAAGCATACTTCAATTATAACAAGTTTTATAATTACTACTATTACTGAGATTTACAAATTTAAGGAATCATTCCAATTCTGTCATTTGCATCAGAAAGAGGGGTGGGGGAATGAGGGAAGAAAGAGGTTTGAAGACAGTGATGATATTGTCTTTGGTGCTTGTAAGAGCAGCACTTGTCATTTGTTTGAATACTGAGCAGATAATAAAACTTTAAGAAACACAGTGATCCCTGAAGGCAATTTATGTAACCAATACACTAATTCTGGATTTAATACAAAGCAAGGGTTATAAACAGCTTTAGGTGGAGTTAATTTTGTCAGTGGTTGAAGCCCAGGAAAATGGGCTGGTTCATTGATTAATTCATTCTCTGATTTACTCATTCAATTATTGACATAGTCATTTAGAAGACTTTTATTATTTACTAATTATATTCTACTACACTCTTTGGAAGAACATGAAAGACAGGAAAACTTTGATAGTAGTCTGCACTCTAAACCCCGTTTTCAAATACGCTTCTAAATCGTGTTCCAAGGTGATTTATTACCGGATGGAGTTTTCCTTGTAAGGAAAAACTTGGTTCAGTTGTCCTTGGCCTTCTCTTAATTTCTTTTTTAATATTAAAACTTATGTGTTTCAATAACAACAGCTTACCCATTTTGTAGAGGAGTCTCTGGACTTTTTGGCTTTTAAGTTCTGTTTGTCTTCATTTAATAGGATTGAAGATTCTAGGCCAGACCTTGAGAGGCCCATTACCCTGGTTAAGACACTGCGCCTGCAGTTCAGAGCTGCCATGGGAGGGCAGTGGCAGCTGGGCAGGGCCATCAACCTCTGACGGGGGGGTGGGGGTGGGGTGGGGTGAAGAGCTGAGAAATATGGCTGTTGGCCTGCAGTCAGCCCTGTGGGACTATTAGGCTGCTCTTTCCCACCCCAGTTCTGCAGTTCCACACCATTAGCTATTAAAAACCCTCCAGAAACAAACAAACAAAAAAAAACAGGCCAAGTGATTTTGGAACCTAGAATTTCAGCCTAGATGTTTTGTCTCTGGCATAGACAGTGACTTGGATTTTTTCTTTTGGGCTCAGGATAACCAAAAGGTCTTTGGGTTTGAGACCACCTTCTCTGTCTTCCCCATCCAGGCACAGACTCATTCATTATCAGAAATGTAGGCTGCATCTTATACTGTCCTTTCTATTACTAGAAGTACTTTATTAAAGTAAGAAATCGCCCACTTAAGTGATGTAATGGAAACAAAGGGTTGTAGTTTAGAATGAGGTTTGAAGTAATAGAAGCATACTTGTAAAATTTACTACTTCAGATTTGCCTTAACTTTGTTTTTGAGTGTACTTGTAAAAATATCCGAAACCTCACTTTCAGGATTGTTCTGTGTGGCCCCCCCGTTTTGCCTAATTTATACTTTTGAGAACATATTCTTGTCTCCCTGTTATCACTTTGGTCTCATAATATTATCTTTTAATAAGAACAGTGTGTTTTCTTCTTTTTCTTTTTCTCCTTAGGGTAAGAATGAAAAGCAGTATTCAAAAGACCAAAGATCCACCAGCTCCGATAGGTGTGGATGTTACCTGTCGCCACTTCTTACCAGGTGTTTCTTGAGTCCTGAAGTTTAGCATCTATTACTGAATTTTACTTAATTTCTTTCTTATTTTTATTTAAAGTTTACCTTATTTCTTGCTAAATACAGTGTTTTAAAGTGCATTAAATTGTGTATAAATACCTAAGCTGTTTTTACCAAAGCTGTATACACAAGACTGCCTGAATTCAGAGTTGTGCCTTCTAAACACGAGCTCAAACTTGGCTAATCACTGAAAACTTTCAGCAACAGTTTTCTACACCCGAGGAGGACACGGTTCTCACGCGGCTTGAGGAGACCTAGAGAAGCTTCCAAATTTAAAGAGGAACATTACCTCTCTGTAAACCTGAAATGCTGTGCTTTCAGGTTCCATTTCCTCACTTTAAGAGTTTTATTGTGCTTACTGTAACTGGAGAAAGCAGTCAGCATTCATCAGTGTGACATGAGGGTTCTGATGGGCATCTGTAAAAGCTGGGATTCTGTGAGGGTGAGATGAAGAAAGTGAACGTACAGCAGGCAGTGAGGAGATATTTCTGCCAAAGTGTGGTCCTAAAAGAGAAGTCTTAGCTGGATGCAGTGGCACACACATGTAATGCCAGCACTTAAAGGGTGCAGCTGAAAATTTCCAGGGAATTTGGGCCATATAGTGAATTGAGGGCTGGCCTGAACTACATAAAAACAAAACAAATCATCACCACCACTGCTACCACCACCACTACCAACAACAACAACAACAATAAAAATGAAAACAGCAGCAACAACAGGTCCTACATAAACCTAAATGAAAAACCTCACATATGCTGTAATTGTGCCTAGTCTGACCCTGAGCATTCACAGAAATGAGTTAAAACACACTAGAAAAAGAATGGAAATTTCCATTCTGAAAATGATTCTGCTGTTAAATACTTTTTTAAAAAAACATACAAAACACAGTATGTGAAGGAGAGTTCACTTTTAATACCATTTCAAAACTTCTAGATACAAGTTAATAAAACACTAAACTCATAAAACTGTAAGAACTGACTTCTGATATTAACATGGAAAGGAATATATTTTCTTTCACAAAGCTGGAGAAAAAAATAACAATAGATAATCAGTTGCACACTGGTTTCATCACCAATTTCATGTAGTACTAAGTCCTAGGAAACTTTCAGCTTTGTTCATTTGGTAGAAGTTTAGCTAATCAGTGGCTGGTAAATGAACCAACCTTCAAACATGGCTACACTCTGACATTACAATAGCTTTTCTGTTTCCACACACTATGAGCTACCAAATTATCTATTTTTGGAAAGCTCCATTTCCTTGTTGATTGAGCATCCATTGTAATAATCTGGATTGCTATACAGCCTGAATTTGCATATGATACATGCCCTACCCTTCACCTCCTGGGGGGCAGTTCAACCCTGACTGGTCTCAGATGGAAGAACTGCTGTCCTGGGAGAGTCTCACTATCTGCAAATCATCAATTGCCAAAAGACCCACGATCAAGTCATCCGGTGGGTTTTCTTTATAAACATTACATAAACATCCACATGATGGTTTGCTCTTAGGTAAGTTGCTTGTCATTTTGTGGGGCAAGTAGGACTTGGCTATACATTTTAGGTATTCTAGGCACACTCAGAGCCACACTTATGATGTCAGTCATTCCTTTGGGTTAAGGGTTAGATGATCTTATCAGCAAGAAAATGACATCAAGGGTATTTGGTCACAATATCTCAGTGCAAGTAAGTAGCTTAGAAACTCTGAAATGTAACTGAAAAGGTCCTTAGACATAATCTCATTTATCTCCTTGTGTCTTAATTCATAAAGAAACAGAGATTAGGAATGGCTTGGTCAAAACTGATACTATACATTTGTTAGTTTCAGGAGAGGAGTAGAAATCAATTAATGATTACATTTTCAACAACCTCTTATGATTTTATAAGTTTAATAGTCCAGAAATGGAACTGATATGGCAGGTCAGTTGTTGTATGAGATGAAAGTTTAGGAGCTAAAAACATGGGGAAAAAAACCTGCCCACTCCCAGACAAAGGCTGTGAGCTGGCTAGTGAAGTCACAGTACGAAGCCACCCAAAGGACACCCCATTGATGAGTCGTAACTGTCAGCTTTGAAAAGGCCTGAGGTAGCCACTAGCAAACTACTCTTTCCCACAGGGTAACGGTGATCAATTATTTTCAGGTTATTCTTTCCTTTTTTTCTCTGCAGAAATTTGTTGAAATTGCTAAAATGTTTCATCTTCTATGCCATAAATATCTATCTTGTTGTCTTTCAGGGGAAGGCACATGCTAGTTGCTGTCAGAAGAGCCTTGGAAGTTTCCAGGGCCACAGAAAATTAGCTTTCCTTTATCCAGATATGCATTCTTAGTGAAATTAAGGAAAGTACAGGATAAGACACATGCAGAAAAATCATTACCATAATCCACTCCCTAAACATTTTGTATGTATAGAACTATAAAAGGCTGAATTCTTTTTTGGGGGGACAAATTGTATCATTTGGGTTGTTCTGCCTAAATGATACTATCTATCTCAGTGTACTATAATTTATCAGTTTTTATCATTCTGCTGCTACTAGATTGTACAAGAGAATGGTGAATCTTTTTTTTTAATTTTTTTATTTTAGACAGGGTCACACTTTGTAGTTCAGGCTGGCCCTCAGCTCACTGTGTAGCCTAGGCAAGCCTGGAACTTAGCAATCTTCCTGCCTCTGCCTCCCAAGTGCTGGGATTACAGGTGTGAGCCACCATTCCCTGCATTCGAACGTTGAATCTTATTTATCAATGTCTGTCCCACTACCCATTATATGCTCAATAAATAATAAATGAAGAAAATATATACCTATGCATCATCTATATTTATATCTATCTATAGCTGTATCTAATATATATCTCTTTATATTTTTTTCCTGTTGGACTAAGGAGCCAGTATTACCTGGGTCTGAATTTGAGCTTTTTTATTTGCCAGCTCTATGAGTCTAGACAAACTTAGTATCTCCCAGCTTCAATGTTCTCATGTATACGGTGGGTGTCGTAGAGTACTTATTATCTGGAATCATTCTGAACACTGAATTTAATATACACGAAGCATTTGGAAGAATGCCGCGGCATATGGGAGGGGCCAGCCAATGTCAGGCCTTTGCCACATCATTTCCTCGGCGACAGTCCTGCTACAGAATACTCAGGGCCAATTACAGCGGGAGCAAGGTCAATGCTCCTTTAGAAGAGGTGTGAGTCTCCTTCGACGTGATGCAGGAGACGAAATTTTCTGAAATAAATGAATAGTTCTTGGGGGTTGCTGAAAATATTTTTTACAATGACTTAGGTGTGAATCCAGTGTTTTCAGTCACCTTCAAGTAATTCAGCAGTACTATTTCCACATATACAATTGATATGCTAATTACAAAAGATCATTAGTTATTCATGAAAAACTGTTCCTCTCAGTCCCATCTCAGTGTCATGCTTTGTTAAGAAGAGAACTAGTGTGGAGGAGATTCTCTTGATAGGAGCATACATAACGTGAGCGGGTTAGAGAGAGGAAAACCATCAAATAATCGAACACCAGAGTAGAGCAAAGAGGTCAATAGGAAAAATGCATATAATTGTACATAGTTTTATCCTGTTAGTTATAAATATAAAAATTTTTGAACCATGAAAGTAGAGAATACAGCGTATTAGCAGAAAGCCTTGTGGGCAGAAAACTTAAATGATCAAAAGCTTCAGAATAAAACCAGGACCAGAAATCAGACATTTATAATGTTAACCTCTGTGTTGATCTCAGGCCATCTTTCAGATCTAGAGACTAAAACTGGAAAAAAATACACATACTAGATCTCACTGTAAAACCCGATAGCGCATCTGTTCAGCCCTTGACATTCTGGTAGCAAAGGAAGAAAAATATTCCTGAGGGTTTCTAGGATAAAACCTGAACACTTAATCACCCCATGACACACACTTGTGTGCACATGTGTGTGTGCGTGTATGTGTGTCTGTGTACACAAACAATCGCCTCAAGAGCACAGACTAGGGCTTTAGATCTTGGAAAGCAGAACAAAACTCCCTGGAAAAGCTGTTCCTAGAAAATGGGATGCTTAAATCAACAGGTTAATTTTGAAGTAGTCGGTTTCGAGGAGACAGCTGAGGTGCCAGCGGTGACTCATGGGATCCGCGCTGCCCTGCGCTCCCGGTGCCCCGCGCCCCACGGCACACAGCCCCACGGAACCTCCCACCAGCGTCCGTCTGACATGATGCCCAGCGCTCCGCGTCTGCTTCTGAGCTGCCCCCTCTCCGTCATGCACAAAGAACTGTCTTCCCCAAACTCAGCGCTGCTACAGCTCCAGTTAAAAAATGCAAATATGCCTGAGACACTAAAATTAGGTGCAACCGAGCAGCAAGGTCAGGGTCAAGCTCAGGAAGAACTGCACAGTCTCCGATGGACAGTGTCATCTTCAGGAAGCGCCGGCTCTTGTGCCCCGGTGCCCGTATCCGGGCTGTCCCGTTTTAGCGCTGAATGTCCCGGAAACGCCCTAGTCCTTGGTAAGATGGTAGCTGGTCACCTACGAAGTCGCAAAGGCAATGTTGGTACATAGCATGTCTTAGTTTTTTAAAACAATTCAAGGGTCCCTGTGGAGTTTGAATTTTCACCATTACGAGGAGAAGTGACTTCGTAGAGAGAATGAGACCCTGAGCGCCACCAGACAGCACGAGGAAGGGCACAGAAAGGAAAGATTCAAGGGGAAGATTTGAAAAGTATATTTCAGGCACTCGGGTCTTTGCTCGCTTGTGAATTCTGCCGAGACCTGGAGGCAGCTCTGGTCCTGCCCATGCTCCCTTGGTCTCTGCAGAATCTCTGGGTGACTCAGACCAGCGCTCAGGCTCCTCCGCCGAGGGCCAGGGAACTCCCACGCAGCGCAGGCTGGCACATGCTGGCCTCGCATGTCTGCTAAGGTCCCTCCATGCCAAGCCTCGCCCTTCAGAGTTTTTACTGTTTTGGTAACGGGGACAAGGCTGAAGCTGGAGGGTCTGTGAGGCGTTCTGCAACCCTGGAAATGGCTCACTTTATAGGAAGTTTTCTGAAAGCCCTATCAACCTAAGGAAGGCATAAACCATCCTGTCTCCTGTCCCAAGATGTCATCTACGATATGAAAATAGCGTGTAGGATTCGCCAGCCAGGATAGTGTCCTTTTTTCCTTTAGCATGTTACTCTGCCCGAATCATATAGTTCAGTTTTCTACAGGATATCAGTAGGAAAAAAATACCCAAAATAACTAGATTGTGGAAATATTTCAACGAAACCCTTCATAAGATACCCTTTAATACCTGGCCTGTTTTAGGAGCCTAGAATCGCAAGAAACTAACTTAAAGTCCAAGGGAGAAATGGAGCAAATCTAGGCAGAAGTTCTCTGTATCTGGGGCTGTCAAGTGGATTTCTTGGGAAGTACAATACAGCATGGACTTCTACGTCAGTGGGCACCGTGAAGACAGAAACATGAACAACAGTTATAACATGGAATTTAATTGTAGAGATTCTACATTGCAGCTTTCTTCTTGCAGGAGAAGATACGAAAATTTAAATTACGGGATGTTTCAGTTAACAGTACCTTTCAGCTCTACCTATAAATGTCTTTTCCAAAATAAATGCAGAATATTCCTTGCATTTGTCACCGCTGATTTATAGTAAAATTCTCTTTGCTTCTTTTAAGCGTTCTACCTGGCTCAAACTTCCAAAGCTTCTTCTCACTACCCTCTGTAGCTCTGACTGCCACTTGTCTGTTGCCTCCCAAGCTAAGATACCCTGAAGAAATCTTTAATCCTTTCTTCGATCCACATCTAACTAATCACCAACAATCTTCCGACTGTACCTCATTCTCTTCTCCTTTTTACTTCTAATTGTGTTTATTTTCCTACACTTAAAGAAATCCTCCAGATTCTCTCTTATCTAAACTTGTCTCCAGAGTTCAGGGTGAGTCGCGTTGGCTCCAGATGCCTTTGTTTAAAATTGAGAACCCCGTTGTGGAAGACAGTCATGGAGGGTAGAGTCCTTGCCACATTCGCGGTTCCTCGCTGATACCTAGCACAGTGCAGATACTGCCCAATGTTTGTATGAACTAGTATGGAGAGAGTCGACTTTGGAGCTGAAACCCAAAGATGACAGCTTTCAGAGCGTTAATTTATTTCCCTGGCCTCAGTTCCCACATATGCAAAATACTATTCATCATACCCACTTTAAAGAGGTCATTTAGGATTTAAGGAAGCACCCATCTACAGTGCTAACAACGGCCCACAGAGCGTGCCCAGCAAATGTGAGGACCTTGACCACATGAACATTTTCCCACTTTCTAGCAGTAAAAATTAAAAATGTCCTGGCATGCAGAGCTCTTTCCAAGAACAGACAAGTGGAACTGTTTCCTCACATTCACTTTCCATCCAGAGACAATACATGCTATGCTTTTACCATGTTTTTTAATGTTTCCATCATCTCAGCTTTACTCCCTCAGCCCACAGTGTCCTTTCTTCCCTGCTCTGCCTTGGTCACTCCCAGCACCACTAAAGTCCACCCTAAACAGCACTTCCTCTCTTTGTGTCACTTCTTGCTCAAAATAAAAGGCAAACACCTGGTGACAGCCTGCGAGGACTTTTACTTCCCTGCTCAGCCGGCCCGATGGCCTCATTTCTAAGACTCTTCCTGACATTTGCACTCTATGCTGGGATTCCTCTTTTTCTGTTGTTCGTGTCAAGATGGAAAAATGATAATGTATTGCCAAGAACTTGTTGGAATTTCTATCCTCATAGGATGTGAAAGTATAAGTTGGCATAGTCTTTTTGGCGGTCCATTGGTCAGTGTCTATTTGGATAAATAAACTGGCTTGCTACATGTCAATATCCACACTAGAAAAAACGTCATTCATGTAAATGAAGATTTTCATGTAAGCAGTGCTGTCACAATAGAAAAATAAGACAAAACTCAACTGGGTAACAAAGTAAATGTCCATCAACTGGAGGTTCCCCCATACTGTAGAATATTATACAGCAAATTAAGGAAAACATGTACTGATGAGCAAAAATCTCCTTTCCTTTCCTTTCCTTTTTTCCATGGGGTATTGAAACCACCACCTTCGCACTTTGCTACATTCACAACACTTTTATTATTTTTGAGATGAGGTCTCACTGAATCAATAAGTTGTCCTAGCTGGGTTTGAACTTATAATACTCCTACCTCCAGCTCCTGAAAAGCTAAGATTATCAGCATGAACTATCACAACCAGCTGGTATGGCAAGATTTTAAAGGCACAGCTCTAACCATGAAAACTTGCCATAGAATAAGTATACATGAAAATATTAGTATATTTAAATTTTTATTTATTGTAATGACAGTCAACAATCATTGAGTTTCTGATTAAGTACTATTCTAAGTGCTTTAAATGTATTAAAATAGTTACTGTTCATAAGAACACTGTGAAGAAAAAATTATCATCCCCACTATATAAATGAGGATGTTGAGCTGTTAAAAAGTTAGTTCTCAGGCTGGAGATTTAGCTCAGTGGTTCTGGCACCCACCTAGCAAGTGCAAGGTCCTGAGTTTGATCCTTGGTAACTACATACAACAATACCAGGTGAGGTGCCTCATACCCACCAGCAAGCAGTACTACACACCAAAATGAAGGGCATGGTGGCCCACACCTGTAATCCCAGCACCTGGGTGGCAGAGGCAGGAGGATTGCTGAGTTTGAGGATTGCCTGGGCTACATAGTGAGCTCAGGGCCAGCCTGATCTACAAAGCGAGACCCTGTCTCAGGAAAAAAAATTAGTTCTCTTAAGACCACAACTTTAACGCATAATAAGCCAGTTCCCAAAGCCTGATCTCTCAGCCAGGGCTCTGCAGTGTCTTATACGTTTGTATTTAAGAAAACATATGAATACATGAATAGTTATGGCTGTGTGTGTATGTGTGTGTGTGTGTGTACTGGAAAGGGAAAGTAGAACATTTGGATGAATATCTATCATGATTGTATTTCTGCAAGAGGGGAGAAGAACCTCATATGGAATGAGTAAATGGTTAAAGGGACTTGCTTTTTTTAATCTAATTTTAGTCTTTTCAATTGAATTATTTGAAAATTATACACAGATTTATGTCACATAATTATTATCCACATACTCTGCATCTTAATATTGAAGCTCAATCTTATTGTGAGAAAATGAAAGGGTAGGTCATGATATAATGAACTGAAGAAGGTAGACAAATGATTAACTTTGCTTAAAAATGCCTCGAAGCATTGCTTTGAAGTAATTAGAAAAAAATTACAACTTTAATTGCCTGGGTAATTTAGGTGAAATGACAGGATTTTAGCTGAATTATCTCAGAACTAGGGATGAAGATTTGAGGTCCATGGGACTTTCAAAAGATGCTAATTATAAAGGAATGCAATGAAATTCTGCTTGCACAGTCCAGACTGGAGGTATTTTCCTCCTGGTAACATTAATTTGTAAAATCCAAGGTTTTTTCCCCTCCATCTCCTCTCAGTTTTTGAGCTGTTTTTTACCAGCATATCCAGGTGTGAATCATTCATGTTTCTGTGTGAAAGCTATGAATTCACGTTTTCAGGGAATAACGTCTGACTGAGAAGTAGGATTATGAACTATTTCATGTTTAAAGTTTGGCTTTTCATCTAATATCTCCTCAGATGAAAACCTACAGTGATTTCCAATCTTGAAAGATGTGAGACCCCAGAGAGAGTTACAAATCAATCTACCCAGGAGTTTTTCTGAAAACGAAATGAGTTTGCTTTATATTTCTTTTTGGTGCAATTAGTATTGATCTTCTCTCCTTACTTTCCCAAATAATGTACTCTTGTACCAAAGAAACATCACTATTCTCTACACAGCAGATTCCTAATGAGATCTGTTCCCTCTCTCACTAAACATCATATTATTTCCATGCTTCGCTGCCCTGTCTCTAACTCTGGCCCTTCCTAAACTATCCTTCCCATTGCAATTACAGTAATCATTCAAAAATACAAATTCAATCAGGTAATCTGTGTCCTCATTCTGCTCCAAAGTCTTCAGCCTAATACTCTTCACTCTTCATCACATGCCCTGTATGTACAACTTTCACCCGTGATTGGTAACTTTCAAGGCCCCAAATGGAAGAACTTGCAGTTTTCTCCGGTGTTTGGCCCCTTCCCCGTGTTCTGACCAGTGTAGCCATCTCACTTCCTTCACTGCCTCCATTCACCCACCCTGTTCTGCTCTACTATGGAAGAACCATATCTGCTCAGCAACCCCCCACACTCAGGCTCGGGTTAGAGGCTACTTCTTTGATTTCCTATGAAACCACGTACTTATTGTTATTTCTAAAATGACCTACATTGCAAAGGTGAGATGCTTCCCCACCTATTTCTTCTCTATACCTTTAGATGAAATCAGAGATGGTGTACTTATTTTTTATGTCACTGATGACTAAGATAACACTAGGCATGGTAACATTTTGTCAAATGATTGAATGAATATCTAAGTTTTATAGATTGTATAATGTTTATCAATGATTGTAAATTTTATGTATGTTGTAACTTTTCTGAACAAAAAGTAGTGGTTTCTTGTTTAAACCATGGGCCTTGTCTTGATGATAAACTAGTAATAATAATGAAAACCAATACTTTTTTAGTATTTACTATGCATTCATGAATTGCATTTTGACATTTAAATACTAAAAGTCCAACTAAGTAGTCATTAATATTATCTCTTGGTAAGGAGGAAACTAAAGTTCAGAGAAATAAGCAAATCACAGGTCAAACACCACAGATTAAATTGAGATAGTCTCTGCCTTAAATGGGCCAGTGTGTTTGAATTAAATGACCCACTGTATTTGAGACAGGAGATTCGGGCATGACAAAGCTGGCTGGGGAAGTGGGCGTAACCCATTAATTACAGGATCCTGGACACATATCTCTGACTTCTTTCAAGAACCCATGCAGGTTTTCAATCCGGTGCCGTAGTCAGCATGAGGAGTGGGAACCCCAAATCGCCTCTCAGGATCCATGTGTAGAAGTTCTCCTGGTTTTCCTGCAGGTTCAGACAGTACAAAGAACACAGCAACACCAACAAGAGCTCCCTCTCTCGGCTTTCCTCATCGCCGCCTGGTGCACTTTCTCCAGCATGTTCTTTTTCTTGCTTGTTCCTCTCTACTCAAGCCAGGCTCACTCGATAGAGCCACCGGCTCCCCAACTCTTCATTTTCAGTTTCCCAAATGAACTCTGTCACTGGTTTTGGCACATTTTGCTCAGTTTTTCATCTGAACCAAGAAGAACCTCGAATCTAACTCTGAGGGAGAGGCGAGGAGCCCAAGACCTGGTGCAGTTGTTGGTGAGCCACTTTTAGAAGGAAGCAACTGGGTAACACAGTTAGAGGGCCACAAATGCCTGCTCGGGGCACTGCTGAAGGCAGCCCTCGTTACCTTTGTTGTTGATAGCGTTACTGTCCTTGGGGCTGGCTGATTTATTTCAAAACTTAATGTCTAGGGATTTTTAAATTACCATTTGCATGTAGTGACAGCTAAATTGAGTAGAAGTTACATTTTTACTTTTTAAAAATTGGCAGAATATTTAAAAATAAGACAAAAGCTGAATTAGTGAAATGCACTTCTCCCATTTTACTCCAGGCTCACTGGCTTCCTGTTGTTCCAACACATCCCTGTTGCTTTACTTTAGAGACTTCGTGGGGAGTGCTGCCGCTGGATGGAACACCCCTCCTTAGACATCCATGTGACTCATTTGATCTCCTTTGATCATTTCTTCTAATACAATCTTCTCCCGGAGGCTTCTGTGACCACACCGTGACTGTTGGGGTTAGGGTGTACTTCTAGGTTGATCGGGCATGGGAGCCACCCCAGGGATTAAACGGAACACACGTTGAGGTAGGTCTGAGCAGGTTGGGAGCCGCGGCCCTAGAGACTACGAGGGACCCTCATTCCTCCCTCTCTGGCATTGTTTCCCTGGCACTGTTGCCACGTCCTCTTGCCAGGGCATCTCTGCTTTGGTGGGACTCAGAAGCAGATTAAAACCTCTCCTCCTGTACATTGCGTGTATTGAGTGTTGTTTCTGAGGGAGGATACAGGTGATTAATACAGATTAATACAGATATCATGCCGATACTTCCTCTCCCCAGCATTTTCTTGCCACCTTGCACTGTACTGCTTGCTTTGATTCCCTGTAATATTTACATGTTTCAACATTATATGTGCTTACTTGTTTTTCCTTATTATCTCTCTCCCCTACTGTTATGTAAACTATACAAAGAATTCCTGTCTTCTTCAAGTAATACAAAGCAGATGTTTAATAAAGACTTGTTGGATGAATGAACAAGTACTAAGACTACCTGTGCAGTGGTATGCCACCTGGTTTGCTCATGCATGTGCTCTATAAACAGGTTACTTGTTTATTCGGTCTAATGGTTGTGCCTCCTAAGAGTTCCTGAGCAGTTAAATTTTTTTTTTTTTTTTTTTTTTTTGCTTTTTGGAGACAGGGTCTCGCTTTGTAGTTCAGGCTGGCCCTGAGCTCACTATGGTGCCCAGGCAAGCTGCCGTGAACTCAGCAATCCTCCTGTCTCTACCTCCCATGTGCTGGGATTACAGGTGTGAGCCACCACGTCCGGCATTGTGGTATGCGACATTGATTGTTGGTGGGCGTGTCTCCACGCCCAGCATTATATGTGGTTACTGGAGATTGAACTCAGGTCCTTGCGCTTGCGAGGCAGGCGCCGGAACCACTGAGCTAACCGTCCGGCCCCTGAGCAGTTAATTTGATAGAGAAAGCAAATGAATAGAATTGGATCAAGGCACAGCCACACAAATAAAAACAAAGTGAGAAGTTGGACTCAAGGCCTCACATTTCTGTAATGCCTGAAAAGCATCAGAAGGAAATCTTATGGGTGCATTCAATGGATTTTATTCACAGAAAAATCAAGCTAAAAGTTGCACATAATTAAATTCTCAATCATTTTTGTAAAAAATATAAATAAATTACTAGAGGCCAGGCACGGTAAAGATGCGTGAGCTTCTTTATGAAACATTCCAAACATGTGGAATCCAGAACAATGGGAGGAAAACACCTCATGAACACCTACAACACTGTAAACGGGCGTGTGGTCAGATAACTGTCATGCAGGCTGCACCCGCCTTCCTGCTGATTTCCTCTAAGAAAATGGGGCCATGTGGAATGCTGCGTGTGCTGGGGTCTTGGGGTAAGTAGCTGCCACTGAACTGTAATGACACAGACGCACTAGTCCATGTTTCGCTTACATTGCTTAAGAATGTGTAGCAAAGGATCAATTACCATTTCATTTGGATTTAAGAAATTTAGACAGATCCTGGAGATAACAAGAGGAGTTTCAGGATGAACAGCGGTCTGCCCTCTGGCCTAATGGCCTGCCTCATTTCAGACTCATTTGGAAGCTCCAAGAGCTCTCCGGCTCCCCGCGGACAGGGGTTATGGATTTGAGGGAGTGCTCAGAACAGCACTGTGCCTTCTAAACGTGGGCAGAAGAGAAAAGTGGCAAGGCTGTGGAACATTTCTGTTTAGGACACAACGGCAAAGCATTTGTATGAAGCTAAATCTAAGGGTAATTATGAGTAATGGTGCCATTTCGACTTATGATAACTTAATTTAATGTTTCCAGGGGGATTAGATAAAAGGAAGCTCCCTTAGGGTGTGATCTATGTCTTCTTTAAACTGTTCCTGCCCAGTGCCAAGCACAAACGTGGTTTATAAATCTTTTTGGCAGTTTGAGAACTTTAAACTGATATTCTTATAATATGGTTTGCCTGTAGAGACAGATTAAGTGACAAATTTAATAATGGCAAGCTGTCAATTGCTTTCCCTTTGTCACCCTGGTAATTAGGAGCCATTTCTGTCTTCTCCTCACAGAGCTCTTGATCTGGAAACAAGCCGGGGAGGAAGTCTCTTTTCTGTGACAGTCTGCATTTATAGAATCACCTATCTGCTAGGATCTGACAGGAATCTATTCTGGTCTCATACACCACCACATAGTATATTTTGTGTACATTTAAATTTTATAAGTCCAGCTGCAGTTTGGTTTGTATCAGTTTTTCCAAACTGAACTAACTTAAAGATAAGGGATGTTTGTCTCACAGACAACGGATGACCGTGTCTGGACACTATCTCCACGGTCACGACTGGAGAGGTGAGGGTTCTGGCAGAGCAAACAATCTCGATGTGCTGAACAGCCTCCCCACCAAATAATTATCCTGTTCAAAATAACAGTTGTTTTGATAGTGGAAAATCTTGATCAATTCATATATAATTTAATGTAAAGATTACATCATTGAATTTTTTAAAAAATAAAGTTGTCTCCATTGAATTATTGTCAATTAGACAGAACTCCGTTAATTTGAAATGGGGCAAAACTAAAATCCTTGCCCATTTAACTTTCACACAGATGCCACATGGACTCTGCAAGCGGCTGACTGCTGAATTCCTCTCCTTCACACCTGCTTTCATGTCTGAATCATCTTTCGTCCTGTATTGGCAGAAGGTAGAAACCAGGCCAGAGACACAAAATTTCCTTGGCAAAATCCTATCTTCCACCTCTCAAATCCAATCAATCACTAGGTCTTGCTTTTGGTACTGTTATCTCCAAGATGATTTTCAGATCTCTTCTTTTCTCTCCATCCTCCTAGGTGTTCTCCCAGTTCTAACCGCCATTGTGGCCTCCGGGACGCCTCCTGCGTTTCCTGGTTGATCTCCCCAACTCTCATTTCACCTCCACTTACCCTGCGCCCAACTGCCAGAACCGCTTATCCAAATATGGATCGAGCCATATTATTTTGGTTGTTTTCTACTATCATCAAATGAGTAGGCCTGGGCCCTTATCATGGCCTGTGGGAACTTCTATGATATGGTTCCTACACATCTTTCAAACTCTCTTCTTTAGCTGAATATATGCCAGTTCTTGTTTGCACACACATTGTCTGCTCTGCCTGGATATCCATCAGCCTCTTTACTCTGACATTTCCATTAATGGGTAAAGCAATAACTGGAATTGTCTTTGGTCAGCTGCACAAAGCATAAATGAAGTCTGAATGTAAGCAGGCACAAAATTTTAAGGCAAATCCTTGTATGGTCTTTTGTCATGAAGCATACATATCTCAGAAAGAAGGGAAGGATCATTACTCTATTTATATTTTCTGCTTTTGTAAATTGTATCACAAACAGAGGCATGGACAGCACTATTTTATACCTAGATATCTCCCCACAGCCTCATGTGTTCATAAGGGCGGCTTTTGGGAGTTAACTAGATGGTAAACTCATCAGTGAATCACTCCACTGATGAATGTGATGCTGGGAAGTGAAGTCTCCTTGGAGAAGGTGGGTCTGTTGAGGCCTGGCCTGGAAGGGTCTCTCTCCCTTTTCCCTTGAGTCTTGTCTGCTTTTCACACCATGCTGAGCTGTTTCTCTGCCAGGCACCTCCACAATGCTGCCTGGAGTTGGAGCCACCTGATTATGGACTGAATTTTCTACACAGTATGAGTCAAAATAAATATTTTTTTTTACAGTTGTGTGTGTTGTTTTGAACGTGGAAAATCAGTGGCTGAGACAGAAAGACTCATCTGGGGGTTTGCCAAAAAGGCTGTTTAATAATTTCACTATATAGGAATAGAGTACTGCCATGTTTTTGTGAAAACATTTAGTCAAATTTTTGACAATGATATATTTATCATTCCTTTCTTCTACCCTAATCACTATTAGGGTGGGTAGAGAGGATAGACAGGTGTTGCTTCATCAGCTTTGCTGATAAAAGGGAACTAAAAATTCCAATGACTCGTCTTTAATCAAGAAGTTGATGATAAGGGTGTAACTGCTGCTGGGTGTAGAGAATTCAATAGGAGATTCTTACTGTCTCTTGATAAAAAGAAAAGAAGAGGCAATTATTCAAACTGCAAAGAGAGTTTAAGTCAATATGCAGACAGTCATAGGACTGGAGCAGTGATTGGGTATTTAGAAGGCACCCAGCATAACTGTAGATGCTGGTATTTCTCCTCCTTAATCTTTAGAGCAGCTCTGTGAAAAGGGAACTGCTATTTCTGCATTACAGATGATAAAATAGAATTGCAAGGAGTAAACGAACACACTAGGGTTAGAGTATTCTTAAAACACTTGAGAAAATCTAAGAACTTGTGGTTAATGAATCTCCTTTGAAACACTGAAAACAGCTGTCAACAATAAAATAAAACTTTCTAGTTTCCACTGAAACTAACAATAGGATGAAGGAAACTTGTTTCAAAGTTCTTACCAGATGCTGGATCTCAGTTCAGTGATTGTAGGGTACAGAAAGAAAATTTCAAAATAGAAAAAAAATGCAATAAAATAGGGAAAATAATACAATTTTTAAGTGAATACCCCAGGAAGTTTCAGAATTAATGCACCACATTGTGCTTTCTATTGCACTTAAAATGAAATGAAAACTTTTGAATACTACCTGTAAGACACAGACTTCATATCATGGTAGACTTCATTTGAATCCTTTTTTCTGGTGACAACGGACTCTTCCTTATTCTTAATCTCAGTTTAATTGTCACCCTTTAAAAAGACCTTGTCTGACACTGCTTAAATCAGCTTTGTTTTCTTCTTTTCCTCTGCAGTACTTGCCACCTCATTTAATTATGAGACAGTGTTAAATCTTGGAAGAATAAATTTGTATTCTTTATTTGTCTTACCCCTGTTTCATTGAACTTACACCCAGGAAGTAAAAAAAAAAAAAAAAAAAAAAAGTCCCTAATAGCTGAATGTCTATCGGTGCAAGGCGGAAAGAGGCTATTTTATTCCCATATGGAGTTTTCCTCATCAAAGACTAGATAACACTGGGTGACTGATGGGGGGGGGGCGGTTAAAGCACTTCTCAGCTAGACTGAAGTTAGAGAATCAAAACTTCCAAAGTGGGAGAGAAGAACTTGCATTACAAAACCTTGAGGACAGTAGCAAATATTCAGCATATGCTGTTCTGAAAGTGAAGATCCAACAAGCTAATGGCTTGTGGATAACTAGTCTCATTCCATGCCCTGACAGTTGCAGGCAAAGTGGGTTTATGGTGTTTACACACGAAGTCCAGGTAAACTCCCAAAGATCTCAATGCCCATTTTCAGCAGATGTTATTTTGTATAGAAATGGAGTCTTTTCAGGTGTGATTAAATTAAGGATCTTGAGATGAGATTATTCTGCATTAACTCAGTAGGTCCTAAATGCAATCATGATGCCCTTTTAATAGGGAGGTGGAGGGAGATTTGGCACAGAAGACAAGGTGATGTTTCCATGGAGATGGAGATTGGAATGGGGCAGCCTCAAATCCGACAATGCCAGAAACCACTACATACAGGAAGACATGGCTTCTCCCTAGTCCCTCGAGAACAGCAGAGCTCTGTTGACATCTTGGTTTTGGTCCAGTGAAACTAATTTGGAACTTTTTGTCCCCAGAAATCTGAGAGAATAAATTTCTGTTTTTAAACAACTAGATCTGTAGTAATTTGTTATAGCTCTAGGACACTCCTACATACACACAGTAAAAATGTATTAGTCTGTCCAATGTGGCACTGAACAGAAGTATTGGGAGAGTTCTCTTAGGCAAGGATAAGTGGTAGATACATCATCACTGCTGTATGTGCATTTATATGCATAAATTTATTATTATCATTACTTTTACTTTCTTACTCTCTGCTTTGCAGAAAGACCCACGAGGGTTATAACCCCTTTTACTTTTATTCTTAGGCTCTCTACTCTGGGGTTTGCTCCACAGCTGGTACACCGTAATTGCTCTATAATCACTGAGTGGATAAAAGTAACTGCACAACATTGTTAAAATTATAGCACAATTATTGAATGAGACACAACAAATGATAAAAGTAACACGGGGCTGACTGCAACAGTAACTAAACTGAACACAGCAGTCAAACATCCATTCTCAGCTACATAACAGAGAATTAGGCTGGTGAGATCTGCACGTATGGGAATGCTTTCTTCAATCTAGTGACTTGTCCTTTAAAACTAATTAGCGGACATATCCTGCCCCTAACACATTTCTTGACAGTTTTACCAGCATATGCTGGAAGCCCAAGCTGCTGTAATGAAGTGTGAGCGTTCCGAGTTTTGGTACCTGGCACCATTCTTAGGGGCTGGAAACATGAAGTGAGAAGGTGGCAGTTTGAGCCTGTGGGCTACTGTTACCTGTTCTGCTGAGATGATATATTTCTCTGTTCTGATTTTTACATGGAAAGATGTCTCATCATGATGCAGTTCAGAATGAAGGTGCCAGAAGAGTGGCTGCTCAGTGCTGCAAAATGTCCTGGATGCTATTTCATTGCCTATGATGTTCTGAAGGTGACTGGAGTAAAGTAACAAAACGCGCGTCTCTCTGCTCCTTCACAAATGTGAGCCAAGTGCCACATGATGTTATCTTGAGAACAAAGATTTTTTGGCACTTAACTGAAATCCCAGCTTATGCTCCTATTTAGTTGTAACCCAAACCATCTCCCACACTTGGCTGCTGAGAAAGGTGGCTGATCTGCTAGCAGCTCCCAGGCAGAGAGAGGACGTGAGAATGTGAGGCCTCTAGACCTGGAATTCAATGAACTCTCCAGCCAGCCTTCCCTTGTTTACATTAGTCTGAATCCCCCATGAGGGCAGAGTGGGTGTCAAGCAGGGCTGCTCATTTCACCCGGGGATGACAACTGTTCAGGCTGTGGTGCAAAGTGGAATGATGGGTGGACAGGACGGAGCAATTCTAACACTTTCCACCCAACTCTTCACATCTCCATAGTCTTGTGATCCATTTAAATTAAGGGATGTTACTGTCTTAAGAGAGATTCTTAACTTTAAATGTCAAAGTATCAAACAGCTAAGTTAGGTAGAAATATAGGAAGTCAGATAGAGCCGGGTTCTTGAGAGAGTCAATACAAAAGTTACAGGGCTGGAGATTTAGCTCAGTGGTTCTGGTGCCTGCCTCTCAAGTGCAAGGTCCTGAGTTCGATCCCCAGTAACTACATAAATGCTGGGCGTGGTGACTCACGCCCACCAGCAATCAATACCACATACCACAATGCTGGGCATGGTGGCTCACGCCTGTAATCACAGCACTCGGGAGACAGAGGCAGGAGGATTGCTGAGTTTGAGGCTTGCCTGGGCTCCATAGTGAGCTCAGGGCTAGCCTGAACTACAAAGTGAGACCCTGTCTCAAAAAAAAAAAAAAAAGTTACAGACACATTACAATCATGGCTGGAGGCATCTCTCAGAAGCTAGCCCTCAAGATAAAGACAAAATGACCAGGCCCACCTACTTCCAAGGGATAGGATAAATGGTAACACCCAGACTAGTGAAGACTAGATAGACATCAGTCACCCCATGGGTGACCCAGGACTCCAAATCCATCACTTCCTAAAAAAGTCTTTGCTGTTTCTATATATACTTTCTACGTGATCAGCTCCCCCATTGGATCAATATTACCTCAGCAACTATACTTGCAATCTTACTGGTTATGGCTCATGTTGCACCACCCTGTGTTTTTTTCCCTGCCTTTGAATTCTACTCTATAATAAACTTTCCGTGTGAAATGGGGTCCTCAGTGATCAATCTGAGACTCATCCTGCCTCATCAGGAGCTAAAATCTTTTCTCTTTTTTTTTTTTTTTTTGAGACAGGGTCTCGCTTTGCAGTTCAGGCTGGCCCTGAGCTCACTATGGAGCCCAAGCAAGCCTGGAACTCAGGTATCCTCCTGCCTCTGTCTCCCGAGTGCTGGGATGACAGGCATGAGCCACCATGCATGGCCTAAAATCTTTTCTCTTGATAAATATTTTCCACTCTTAACTTCCATTGTTCCTAAGAGTTCATTCTCTAATTTTGAGGAACATATCTAGCACCTGACAGTGTGGGAGTTATACTACTTCCACTGTATCATTTGGACATCCTACATCAAAAGCTCCTTATAAGTAACTGAGAAGAGCTAACCCTCCATCAGAATGGCCCTTATATACACCATAATGGTTAGGAAACCACTTCTATACCATACAGGGAAGTACCATCAACTCAGTGGCTCAGACACTTAGTAACTCTGAAATTATGCCTCATTAGGACCTACAACCCAAGTCAACTGGAAAACTCCAGTTTTGCCATATCTGTAGGAACTTGGCCAAGTTATTGGATCTCTCTCTTTCTCAGTTTCCTTATTTATAAAACAAAAATGACACCAACAATACCTACTATGAAAGATCATTGTAAGAAAATAATAAATTTATCATGTGTAGTGCCCGGAATCTAACCAATATTCACAGAGCCTCGACTATGCACAGAGTCTGTTCTAAGACAGGAGATAAGGCGATGCACAGGAATCACTGCTGTCAGAAGAGCTCGCCTTCTACCGTAGCACTTAAGTCTCCACAGAAATCTTGCAGCATATTTCACAGAAATTTTAAAAAAAAATCTCTTTCATTATGTTTTGTCTTCATTCAGATAATGGGTAAGTAAGTTTTTTATTCAGATTCCTCCTCTGGGATGCTAGAGCGTCACATGAGAGCTCATACCTGCAGAACCTCATTCCACCTGACAGTGGGACACTGTAAAACTAAGCTCGGCTGTGAGTCCTCACCCTTAAAGTGGCATAAGCATTTAGAAAGTGGGACAAAAGCCAGATTGTGGAAACAGTTTATTCCACTCCACCCCTACGCTTTTACTCATTCATCTGTTATGCTTAAAAATCAATTAGCAATGTGCATGTACTGTACCGACAGCCTTATTTAAGTTTCGCTACTGGACTGAACCGATGTAACTACACTCTCTCCAGCGGCGCTTGGGACCCACGCGAGACTGCAGAGGCTAGTGGAAGTCTCTTCTCAATGGGACCTTCTTAAAAGACATTTTAAAAAATTCTCATGCTCACATTTCACCTTCTTGCTCCTCACCTGCCTGTTCTCACATCAGATATCATGGGTATCACAGTTAGGGTTGGACTGTTCCACTGGTAAGAACGGATTATGAAATAATCACAGGTATTACAAAATAATTATAGATTTAGGGAAAGATAAAATGTACAAAGACGTCTCATGCGCCCAGCTTCCCATAATATTTACATCTTGTAGTATAATATTTACAACTGAGAAGTTCATTCGGCAAAATCTACATACCTTGGTCAGATTTCACTTTGAGTGGTTTTGAAACAACCGCTTTTTACATTTGGAAAATGTAAAATTAGTTATAATTGCCATAAAAATTGAAAATCATTTTATGTATGTGTGTACTTGGAAGTGAAAATCTGTCTATCTCTCTGTCTATCTATCTATCATCTATGCATCCACCCACAGAGTAAGAGGGGATTCTTTTCAGGAACAAATGGGAGTATATGATGTGTGAATTCTGTTAATAAGGTGCACAATACTAAATTCATTTAAAAACTCTATTGTAGCTGATTTCTGTTCAGTCTATTCAAGAAAAATGTCTTGTGAATAGGGCACGCAGATCGTAGAACCACTTTTGCGCCCCAGAATATAAGGCAGAGGGGGTGAGATATAAAATACTTTTAACAAAATTTCATCTGAAGACATAAAAATCACAGAACCACAGAGTTAAAAGGGACCTTGGGGCCAACTGGTATGCAGTGCATATATATTGAAAGACATTTCAGGCAGTCTTCTAATCTCTGATTAAAACACAGTCGGTGGCCACACATTGTCTTCTGATTAGCCTTTATCCAGCTACCTGTCCATGCTTCAAGGCTCGTAATCAGGGAGGGTGAGCTCTCCCTCACCTGGGATCTTCCCGCTGGGCTCCCCGACACCCCCGCACAATGGAGGACAAGGGAAGATAGTCACTGTTACTCTACACAGTTTCTTCTCTACTCTCAAGTTCCTCTTCAACATGTTCCTCACACAGAGCTGTTCTTTCTTCTGTGGTTTCACTGTTTATGGGATCAGAATCCAGTTGGGTGTGGTGTAGGCAGCACACAAGAGCTGGGCCAACCTCCTTTCTTGTTCTGCAGAAGATATTTAAATGAATGTCCCTATAATAATAATAGCATTATTTTCTTGCCTCTTTCCCTATCCATTTGTCTTATGTTCTCTTGAAATCAACTCATAGTCCCAGGATTTGTTTTTTTTTTTTTTTTTTTTTTTGGGACAGGGTCTCACTTTGTAGTTCAGGCTGGCCCTGAGCTCACTGTGTAGCCCAGGCAAGCCTGGAACTCAGCAATCCTCCTGCCTCTGCCTCCTGAGTGCTGGGATGACAGGCATGAGCCACCACGCCCGGCTCTGTGGTATGTGGTATTGATGACTGGTGGGCGTGAGTCACCACACCCAGCATTGTATGTGGTTACTGAACTGAACTCAGGGCCTTGCGCTTGTGAGGCAGGCACTGAGCTAAATCTCTGGCCCATCCAGGATTTTTTTTTTCAAACTTTGATATTTAGTAATTCTTCTCTGCTGTTGCACATACACAGCTAGTTTTCTGAGTACAGGAGCAGGACTTCATATAGATTCTTATTAAATTAGGCCTATTGTATCATTCTATTTTTTAAATATCTTGACTCTATCATTTAATATATTTGCTGTCCCAGCTGGCTCCTCATTGACTGCAACCTTCATAAATTGTCCTTGAATTTTTTTTTCTTAAAATTGCTGAGAAAACACTTGAGCATACAAGGGTGAAAAGGAGATCTTTAGAAAGCTATATATTCTAATGGTAATATTTTGACCTATTAAGGTTAAATTTTAATTCAGCATTCAAGTGTGAGTTTTTGCTGTGAGTTGACATACGAAGTAGCCATACACAAAAGACCTCTGTATTTTCTACAAAATTCTATTAGGTAATTCAATGTCTTACTTATAAAAACCCCATAGGGAATTTATTTTGGAGCCCAGAATCAGGGAAAAAAATTGTGCCAATGCTAGTTGAACCGGTTTGAGTTTCTGTCTGCTTTGATTTAAAAGAAGCCAAAAGAAAAAAAAAATCAATTACTCAATTGCTGTATCTTTTCTTTATTTCTGTTTATTGATTTCCCCCTTCCATCCTACTTTATTTCCTAACCTTCCATGTTAACAGTACTGTATTAAAAAGCTATTTTTTCTCAGACCCCATGACACATTCCTCCTCAATGCAGCCAAGACATAAAAATAAACAGGAGATCATTTGGGGTGTTTCTCCAGATGTTTAAAGCTCCATAGGCAATTATTGTTTTCTTAAAGTAGGAGACTTGGGAACTGTCCTCAATGTTCTTATACTAAAATAAGGCTTTCTTTGGCCCTCCACATAGCTTCCTTCCAGATTTTGTTTTCAATTGCAAATGACATATTTTAAGTCTCTTTCATATTAATCTCCTTAAATTATACTTTTTTCAAGGTAGAGATTGTTTAATCATTTGCTGACTTTTATTTACTTTGCTTCTATTACAGAGACAAAATTTAATATATTTTTTCATTTAATACTGGAATTATTTATGTGGAAAAGATACTTGGATTTGGTGTTAAAAATCAAAGTATTGAAACAGACTATTTGTGTGACTGTGAACAAGTTACTGGATTGGGACTTTCCTCATTTTAGCAGACTATCCTTTAATAAACACCTGGTAAGTATTATGCAGTATTAAAATGTGTAAAACTTGCTTTTAAACTACCTTTGAAATAGGGAGTTTATAATACTTACTTTGATTACACAAAGGTGTAATATTTTAAACTGCAACTTTAGAACCTTACAAAGGTAGTGTAAGTTGATCAGTCAGCATTATGTCAGGAAGACACCATTCTAGTCATCACTGCTAAGAGAACATTTGTCACGTTTACCTCAACGAATAAACAATGCTTTACTTAATAATAAAATACATCAGAACTTGATTTGCTGTGGTGAAATTAATGACCTACCAAGTAGCACAGTATGTTATGGAACTTAGTAAAATTACAGGTATCAAATGTATGTGGGATAGTAAAGTTTTTTGGAGATGTTTGCCACCTTTCATTAACAGAATGTTAAAGTCTTAAGGTGTCCCTTAGTCTTTACCATAGGATTAATGTGAGGAGGATTGTATTAAAGTTCAGTCACTAAACCATACTAATTTTAATTGTCACTTTAATTGCTTTTCCAGTTGTTTGAGACTGAACATAAAGGAAACAAAATCCTGACCCTGAAATGTCCCATCTAACTGAAGTAAGTCTTCTTTCAAGGTTATGACCAAAACATTTGTATGGACATAGAACTGGGATTTTATCAGTTTTATAAAAAAGTTGATTACCACCTTTTTGCTACTAGAAGTTTGCTACTGTATTCCTATATATGGAGTAGAATTTGCTGTAAGGCATGCTGTATTTTTTACATAAGTAGCAAAAGCATTACTCTGGAGGCTGCTAACCTCATCCCCTCAAGCTTCTTCAGCAGCCAGCCTCCCCTACCAGAGCTGCGCAGGCCCAGATGAACACAGGACAATTATTTTTTTTGTTATTATTTTTTCAGTACCAGGGATCGAACTTGTGCATCCAAGGTTGGAGCGGTACCACTTGAGCTAAATCCCCAGCCCACAGGACAATTCTTAACAGGCATTTTACTTCACTGTAATTTTCTTCAGTGCCCTTACTGTCAGTCATTTTCTAAAGGAAACTAAGGGGTCGGGGATATTAAAGGATAATCGCTTGGATCCTGAGGGGTAGAACTCTGCCCGAGTCTATCGTTCCGATTCCAGCTCGCAGCCTTCCAGGTCCTCACAAGGTTAGTACCAGCGACGGACCAGTGACTGCGAAGGGCCTGCAGCTCTTTCTGGGAAATGTGCGGGCCAGAGATTCTTTCACTCCTTGGACAGATAGTTCAAAATCAGTTACCAGTTAAATTGACAACCGTATATTTGTTTCTTGTAATATATTTTGCTATTTTTTAATTATTGTGCGTACTACTGCTTTTAAACCTATACCATCTTTGGAGCTTCCCCATATATTCAGGGGTATAAATTTATATCCTGAGACACAATTAATGTGTGCTATATTTTTGTGATTTTGGTCTATAGCTATCTAACAGAAAGTTTAGCTCTCAAATTTCCAATCGAGACATGCTTTGAAAATGTAGTTCTTGAAAAGTCAATGTAAAAAATTATCTTGAAAACACTTCCATATAGAAAAAAGTAAATAAAATTGTTATTTTAGATTTGGAATGCTGAGATAATATAAAATATTCACGGAGTGATAATTTTGATGTTCATTAGAGAGCTGCACAGTTAGACAAATAGTTTTGAGTAATATAAAACTATTACATACTAAAAATAAAAACCCAAAGTTCAACATCTAAATGCAGAAAAATTTTACTCCCTAGTTACCAATTAAATATCGTGTCCCAAATGCATTTCTGGATATTGTGTTCTAATCATAAGTCAGTACAGTTATACAGAACCCAAATCTAGCTTACACATTAAATTTTAGGCATTTATTGACTGATTGATTGAGATGGGGTCTCACTGTGTAGTCTATATTGGTCTTGAACTGCTGTCCTTGAACTCAAGGTGATTCTCCTGCATGTATCTCCCAAGTACTGGGATTTTAGGGGTGCACCAGGACACACAGCAACTCTTAGGTTCTTAGTGAAAGACCTCAGGCTACTGATTAGTAAACATTAATGTGTTCCTCTTTCTACTTCTAAAAATTATGTTTTTTATGTCTAAAAGGTGACAGAAATATTGAGACATATTTATTCTACTGGACATGGTTCTCTTGTTTAGGAGCTCATTACCTCTACTCATGTACAGGTGATAGCCTCCAATTTTTAAAAATGTACACTCTTACTTGTACTTTAAAATGTTATATATTTTTATTTTTCTTAGTGTCATTAGAAGCCCACTACATATGATAAATAGTGAAGTCATAAAACTTTTTAGGAAAAAAGCTAATATATTTCTATTACGTTATGACAATAGAGATAGCTTAAAATAGTGCATTTTCTTTTTTCATGTGTTATATAAACATTAGAATTATCCTTTTTTGATTAAAATGAAAGGCACACAAGTATAATGAGTTACTTTTAAAATGTGTTTGCTTATAGCAATTTGAAATTATTATGATACTCAAACATTAATTCAATTACAGTCTTATGGAAAAGAGAAATTCTTTAAGTTGGGAAAATTTCTTGGATGATTTTTCAACTAGCTGGTATTTATTATACCTGAGTAAGATGAAATAAACCACAAAAAATAGAAAATTTATGCTTTTATAGATTCAGCATCCATCAAACTCAAGAAGCTAGTTGGATTCAAAATTATGGTCTGTTATAGGATTTCAAACATTGGCTTCAGTAATGGGGCAGATGTACTTAGGGAGAAATCTGTGGTTATTTTAGGAACATACCACTCCATTCACCGAGAGCAGCTGGTCTCCTCTTTTGAGTCCTCCGTGTCTTTCTGCCACCCCTCCAGGAATGATGCGAGAGATATAAATTGGGGAATTTTGCTCCTTTCCTCCCATCACGTTAAAACCAAGGCCTTCATCGGTCTTTGGTAGTTCGACTACCCGAGGGTGGGAGTGGCCTTCGCTAGCTGCAAAAGCTGCCACTGTTGCCTGAAAGAAAAGATGGTCTTTTGGTAATGAAGTAAGAGAGATAAGGCTACTCATATGCTCTGAAGGAAGTAGTTGAAGCAACTTCTTAAGTTTTTATAGCATCTTCTGTGAAACACAAAAACACAAATAGGAGGCTGTCTTATTTAGATGCCACCTATAATTCCTCTCTATAAGAGTCACCCAGGTATTTCTAGCTTCCTAGAACTCATCCCCTATGGTAAACATTTCCTGTAGGATTCTTTCATATAATCTCATTTAGAGGCAAATCCTATTTCTGGACACCAGATAGTTTGGTCCATATATGACCTAGGACTTAACTATTTTGTACAAATGTTACCTATAAGCACCTTAAGGTCAGATTTTATCTTGTGTTTTTTGTATGACACAGTCCCGGTGCTTGCACATAAATGTTTGTAAACAATAAACTGAAAAGTATTTGTATGTGTATTCTTGAGGGTACATATTTTTTTTTTTTGAGACAGGGTCTCACTTTGTAGTTCAGGCTGGCCCTGAGCTCACTATGGTGCCCAGGCAAGCCACCGTGAACTCAGCAATCCTCCTGTCTCTGCCTCCTGAGTGCTGGGATTACAGGGTACATATTTAATCTTACAATTGAAAGGCCACAGATTGTATAAATTTGAGTTTAAAAAAATTGAGGATGCCTAAGTTAAAATGAAAAGTAAAATGAAACAAAAGATTCAAAGATATTACCATTTGTACAAATATCCCATATCACTATGTGAAACCTTTTATCTGGCACAGGATTATTTTCCTCCTGGATTTTACTTAGTATTTAAATTCTTGTAATGACACAGGCAAAATGAACAGTCCAAAGCTTTTTACCTGAATTTTAAAACCATCACTTAATACGGACATAACTTTATTTTGAAATTCATGTCATTTTCTTTAAATAAGCACAAGAAAACAACTTACCATTAGTCCCCACCCACCAAAGAGTTAATAGAATTCATGTTATTTTCACTCAAGAAAAGATTCTCCACTGAATATTTTCTACTTCCCACAGCCTGCCTTAACCCCAGTTGATTAGAGGCCCACTACAAAGTGATTTACTCAACACTGTGAAAATATTGATTCCCAGCGACTGTACATTCTTTTTCCACACACAGCATTATCGCATCAATTTAGCATTATGCTACCGCCTGCATTTAGTGAAAGATAGTGAGTGATATGGAAATAATGGCTTGTTTTTAGCTACATGCATTTGCTCATGCAAACCTTGTCATCATGCATAAGTTTTAATGGCTGACATGGATGCAATGCAGACAGCCCAGAAACAACCAGGAAATATTGTGCTATTGCAACATTATGCTGCTATCCTGCTGTTCTACATGAATAAGAAATGAGAATGGTAAAACACTACATAATTCACTTTCCCCTTAATTAAACCATGTAGGGATCATTTTTCTGTGTGTTCCACTTCAGTACAAGCAAAGCATGATGTGATGGTAATAAGATTCTTTTTGCCTGAGTTAGAAAAAAAACAAAAACCTACTAATCTATACTGTCCAGTTAGAGAATGAAAGCTAGAAAAAAAAATCAAGAAAGAAACCAAACAACAGGTGATGTAACACAAACGAATTAAATGGAACATTCTGGTTATTTTCACTGGTTCTCACTTCTTACATGTTATGAGAAAGACAACCTTTTGAAAAACAAGTTGTGTTCTATTATAGCATTTCTCTGTTTCTTGAATGTGAACTGCACCAGGGATTTTAGCTTAAAACTGTTCTTTCCTAGTGGACTGTCTTCTGAAAATTTGGTGGTCCTTCTGCTATATTATTTTCATTAGTAGGGTCTCTGTAATCTCTGGATTGGGGTTTTTAAAGAAGCAAAGCAATCACTACCACAAAAGATGACAGGCCTTCCCTGTAGGCCAGGGCCGCCTTCTTTCAGCAAGTTACCCACTGCTAAACTGCATACGAAGAAGAGTCCAGATCAGTGGGTGTCAGGTGAGTTCTTTTCATGTCTAACTCACATCAAATCTCCAGGCCCGTGCAAATAAATCTTCCTGCATCAAATAGGAAACAGGTTCTCATGGGTCAGGGAAATGTGTCAGAAAGCCATGTAGCATTTTATAAAATGAACCAGTAGATTTGCTTGTGCCAAATGGACATTTAGTGATTTAATGAGATCATTCTCCTTTCTTAAGCTACAGAAGCAGCAGAAACGTTCAGTTTTCCATTAGGATTTTTACCTGGGAAGTAGTAATGGTTCTAGACTCTGGGCTGCCACTGATGTCTAAATTCTCTTACAGTGTACACACGAGAATACCTGCAACACACACGCGCACAGTCAATTACTAGATCACCAGGGTCAAGGACTTTCAAAAAGTTACTCAAGCCTTACCTTTGCTGTGGCCCTTGCACGGAACTCAGGACAGCCATTAACAGTTATCGTTTCATGCATATATTGATACACCTAAAATGTTCACATAAAAAAGAATATGTTAGAACAGCAAGAGTATCGATTCTTTCAAGGTAGACAGGATGGTCAATTTTCATGGTGAGACAGAAGTTCACTATCACAAGTGAAATAGGTCTGAATTAATTACCCTGCTGGTCTGGACCAAACTGGGCAGAGAAGGTAATCACATTTATTCCTAAGTTTTTAACTTGTACTTATTGGATATAAAAACTCCCTATATTTGGTTTTATGAAAACTATTCCATCAATAAACATTTTAGCATTATATAGTGCTGTAGCTATATAAAAGTTATGTGTACAATTGTTTCTTGAATGCTGTAATATTTTAAAACTAGTTTTCTATGTTGAAATTCTATAAATTCTAAAAATCATTTTAAATCTGGGATCTAAATATCTTGTCCTTGGCCCGACCTCCAGCATGTTGGACGGTATGTGAGTGTCCCTGATAATTCATTCATAATTTCAAACATTTATAACTTCATCTACTCTGCAAATCTATTTTGCTTTAATATGAGCAGGTAGGAGAGTCAATGGATCTTTTAAGCTTAGGGATAAAAATGCTATGCCAGAGCACAGAGAAGAGAGGAAAGAGATTCTTGGAACTAGTAATAGAGCAGCACGTCAGCTATGGATTCATGTTCAAATTTAGATGAAAGAGAAAGGGTGGCAGTAGCATGGGCTCCCAAGGATGGCACAAAAGGCATACAGGTTCTGTTGGCTGAACATAATGTGTACTTATATTTGAGCGCTACAGTAGAGTTAGGGAACTGGGGGTCTACTTTCACTATACTGACCTGCTTTCTGGCCATCTGAAAAGTGAAGAGTGTTTATTTAGTAGGATCATTTTATTTGGAATAACAATAGAAGACATCTGGTTGCTCATATTACTTCTGAAATATTTTATTACTAATTTTGATTTTAGACACAAGTATAAAAGTTATTGAAATACAGTAGATAAAATATTTTTCCTTCAAAACTTCTCAGGATGGGACTTTAACATCTCCATCAGTTGTAAAATGAGATGCTTATTTCAAATAAACTGAAGTTATTTGAATGACTTTCAAGGACAAGATTGAAGAAGATACTCAGGAAAAAAGTTTTTAAAAGGTTAAATATGTTGTACTATATGTTCATTTCAAATTTAAGGAATAAGGTTATAAGAATCTACTGCATAATGCACAGAGATAAAAGTCTACTTGGTATTATTCTGGAATATGTTTTTGAGAGGGACTCACTAGCTATTACGATAAGGAATAAAATAGAGACACTACTATTAAGGTTTAAAGGGATATTTCTGCTATTCTAGTTAATTTTATTGCAAATATTTAAGTCAAAGGTCCTTACAGTGAATCCAAAATCTGATTAATTCATCAGTTAAACAACTACTCCCTGAGTGTCATGGCTTAATGCCTTGACATTTTTAGCCAGCTCGCTGCTCCCAGGGATGTGTAACTCTCTGGAGTCACCTTTCCCAGGTGATCCAATTGGAAGGAGACAAAGTGGTCTGGACTAAAAATTTCAGACATAACTCATAATCTATCATGTTTCAGACCTTCTCAGAACAACTGGGATATTCAGTTTCTACGGAAAATCTGAGTGGGGATGAGAACGGGTTTCCGAATCACCTGTGGCAGCCGTGGTGTGTGACTGCAGGGCCTCTAGCCCACAGAACGCTCCCACGCCTACTGCGGGGTCATTTCCTTGAGGGCGCATTATTTTGTTCTGCAGTGATGTCTCCGCTCTAAGTAATTGTACTTATTTGCTCTAAGAGCCTCTCAGGAGGAGGACTTCCCTTGCCCTGCTTCTCTTACAAACGGTTCTCTCTCCTGTCTGATCCATCGTCCCCACTTAAAGCGCCGACTTGCATGTCAAGTCTTCCCACCTCTGAACACTTCACTTCCGTTGTCATTGGCGCTGCTGTGGCACCTGCGCCCTGCCGCCTTTACAGTAAAGGTAACAAAGTGAAATGCCCACAGGAGGCGGCCTGCCTTCTCTCGAGTTTTCCTCCTGGTTTTCTAGATCACAGTACAGCCATGTGATTCTGTTTAGAATGCCTTTGCTCCTGGCAGACATAGAACCGAGTTTAATGTGATGAGGAAAGTTCTCACCTGAACATTATATCTGCTTTAAAATGTTTTCTGCTTCCTTCAAGCACAGTTTCTCTCTCTTCTCAATTCCTGGCCATTTGAATTTGCCTTGGTGCTTTTTTGTTAATTTTTCCAGAGAAAGCGGGTGCCTACTTCTGTTCAAGGATATTTATGAGAACAATTGTTTATACAATGACTAGGAGGTTTACATCGATTGATTAAGACACAAGGTAACTTTGTAAATGTCTGAGATAAATACCTAACTAATGCCACAAGTTAAGAACGATGATCCTGAACATTCCAATTTGATTTTTTTAAAAATTATAAAGTAGGATATAGAAAGGTCAGTGATGCCCAATAAGTGGGCAGGCTGCGGAGGTGGCTTGGAAGGCAACCAGGTATGCTACTTTTGAATCGTGTGATGTTGGTCAGTTAAGGACTTGATTTCATTGGGGCTTAATTTTTGCATTTAAAACATGTCTTCTTAAAATCATAATTAACTAGTAAGTCTGTCACGAAGGTTGACTCCATTTTTCCATGTGTATTAAACTAAGCAAAAATCAGCCATTGCTACTCTTATTATTTTAAAATTTTTTTCATGTCATTTGACCCTGAGATTATTTGAAGAGAATCTCCTAAGACTAGCAGTCTGTGAATATTCTTTTTTTTTTTTTTTTTTTTGAGACAGGTTCTCGCTTTGTAGTTCAGGCTGGCCCTGAGCTCACTATGTAGCCAGGCAAGCCCCGAACTTGGTCATCCTCCTGTCTCTGCCTCCCGAGTGCTGGGATTACAGGCGTGAGCCACCATGCCCGGCTCAGTGAATATTCTTTACAAAAAAAAATTGATCAAAAGCCAAAGTCTTCAGCTGGAGAGACCCAGATTTCCCTAGGGGAGGTATTTGGCAACGTGGGCAGACATTTCGGTTGTCAAGAATCAGAAAGAGGTAGGTAGTGGTTGGGGAGGCGCTGAACACTCTTCACCGCACGGAGAAGCCACCCCCGCCAAACACGCGCCCACATGTCAGGCGCGCTGACCCGGAGGGGCCAGGATGTGCGGGACCAGCTGTGTCTTCTCTTTCATGCAGCGCACTCAGTACGCTACTTGTATAGCACTGAGTGAGAATTCCTGTCAGTGCTCCGGAACTGTTGAGGGAAAGCGACGCACTTCTGTTGTCCATTTAACGAGGATCCATTGGGCCCAAATGTTACACTAAGTGTTTTCTACCCACTAATTCATTTCCTTCTCACAACACATCACTCAGGCTCTCTGTCCACGCCCCGTGAAGATGCTAACATGCCCGTGACGGGACACCCTGCGAGTTCCGGAGCCAGTGCATGGACCCGTACCTAGCTGCGTCCCATAAGGATCCTCTTTTCAGTCATATCGGTCTTTCTTATATTAAAAGCGCAGACTATGAATATTTTGGCAGTTTGTGTGAAGAACATTTGCAAATGGAATAAGCATATCTTTATATTTTGAGTAGTACTATCTGTATACTTTTATTAGATACATAATAAAGTATATATATAGGATATTATATATATGTAAATATATATATGGTGGTTGCCATTAAGTAAGTATATGTGTATGTGTTCTTGTGGGTATATATGGGTTATAAATATACACTGTAACAATTCTGCATTTGACATTTATTATTCCAAATGGAAACGAAATAGCATTTTAATCTCCCTTTATGATAACAACGAACTAAGATTATGTGACATAAATCCAATACTGTTCATCTTTTCTTCCTATAAAATCCGATAGACTCTGATTTATTGGGCTTCAGGTGTGAGAGGAAGAGGATCACTCTGATTACAGAGTCAGGTCAAAGTCTGAGATACTAATTATCTTCCGTTACTTGTCTCACCTTGTGAACTTCCTTGCTTTTTCATTGCCTGAGGGACAGGACATCCCCTTGCCAATCTACATTTTCCAGGTCAGTTATAAAATGTGAAGAAAGTCACCATGAAGAACGAAAGTATTTGATCAGAAACCTTGGGACAGTTCTTAAAGGGAGAAGAGAAGACAACAGAGCTGCAGTGGGGCAATAGGACTTGGGGTCCCCTGAGTCTTTTGGGTACCCCATTTTCTGACAAACTTCAGCTGCAACATTCCTTAACACAGCTCTTTGAGTAGGGCGGGTTCAATTTTTAGTAGAAGTTAAGTCACAGGCAGAAACTCTAGTACCTTTCAATGACAGTGATTTTCTAACCTTAAATCTCACAGATTCAGCTGCATTTTTCATACCGAAAACTTATTCCAAACTAAAGAAAATTTACAAACGAAGGTAGATCAATTGAATAAAGGAAGGGAATTGAGTGAATTGGTTCATAAAGTACCTTTGGTTGTTCTGCTAACATTCATTTTGGAGTTATGACAGTGCATGTGTTAAACATCTGGGCTAAATTATGAAAAAAAATGATGCTGTTTCTAAAACTTTGAAAGAACATTAATTTTCACTATAAAATGGCTATTTAAAAGTTTTTAAGTGTATGACTTACATTTTACTTTTCTTATACTAAAAAGCAAGTGGGATTTTTTTTTTCTGACTGGAAATGTTATCACTGAGAATAAGAAGTGAAAATGAAGTAAAAGCTTCATTTTAACTTCAGCATGTTTGCCATGTTTACAGCAGCATTCCTATTTAGGCACAGTTAAGCTAATCACCTAAAACTGTAGCATGAGGATTTTTGCTTTTGAACTTTCATTTATATAAAAGCCAGAGAACATCACAGTATTAACTTTCTAGTCTGTCGTCTTCTTGATCTTAAAAATCCTGATCACTATAAAGCAGAAGGAAAGGAATAGCAAGTCTATTCTGTGCGTCTTACCCCAGATCTCTTTTCTATGAGACTTTAAACAACCTATCATCTGTGTAACTTAATTTTCTATTACATAAAATCCTATCTTCAGAGAGGCAGTCAAAAAGACAAAATATGTGCTTTCATAGACCTTAACCCATTATTCTTGTTATTGTCTTATTATAACAGTTACAATAGCTATTCCTTCTACTCTTATTATTACATGCACACTTAACACACCATTGGAATGATGCCTTTAGAATGCAGACGTTCAGCTGGCAGCGAGTTTAAAATTTTTTTCTTTGAGTTTAAAACTAAATTTTGTTTGTTCTGTCTTTTATGGAACAGTTTTGTTGCCCTTAGCATTGTGAAGTTGCTTACAAATTCTCCTGAGAGGTAGACACTAGGGATGCTTACCTCGGACATCCCCGCCTCCTCTTCCTCCCCCAGCTGGTCTGGCCACATGACCCAGTTCTGCTTATGGGGAATTCAACTGCAGAAAGAGAGAAGCCCCTGGAAAATTGCTGTTGTGCTGGTGCAGTGGTGCCCTTTCCCCTTCTACTTCACATCCTGAAAGTACGTATGATCACATACAGCTGGAGCCCTCAGCTTGTAGAAAAAGGGCACAGAAATGTATATGTTTTGGTTCTGTTATCTGGGGTGCCTATATCTATGTAAACAAATATCATTCCTCTTTGAAAGAAGAGAATCAGTTCTATTTGCTTAAACTGGTGAAGTTGGTTTAAGTGAAGTTCTATCTGCTACTTTAAGCCATCCCCCCCACACAATCCTGATTTCTGTATTTTTCAAGTAAAATTTGTATAGAACTATGCTATCTTTAGATTCTTCCTTCCTCCAATTCTGAAAGATATAATTTTGTTCATTAAAAACTAGTACAAATTTCTAAATCAGAGGGATGAGAAACTAAGAGGACAGTCTAATGTCAGTTACGAAGAAAAGCAGACACTCTTTGAAACATTAATAAGAAAACGGGAAGATAAGTCATCTAGACAAAAATGTGCTCAAAACACATAACTGATAGGAGTTTGACCTTCAGAATCTATAAAGAACTTACCAAAACCAATAATAAGAGAAAAAACTCATATTGAAATGTATAAAGTACTGAACAAATGTCCTCAAGGAAGATTTATGGGTAGCAAATACAAGAAGACAGTCACTAGAGATATTCAAACAATAACTATAATTAGGTTCCTCTGCACAGTTATTAGAATGTGTAGGTTTTAAAAAGCTGATGATATCTGGTGTAAGAATGGCGAGCTACAGGAACACTTAGGCACTGCCGGGAGCACACGAAACATGCATAAAAACACCACAGTCTGTTGAGGAAACAAGGCAACAGCTTCCTGTAAAGCTCAACCCACACTTACTGAAAGACCTATTCATCTTCTCCTAACCATCCAAGAGAAAAAAGTTGTACTTATGTAGAAATGAAAGGCATACTTCCATATCTAGCTCAAACAAGAAACAATCCAGCCTTCAGCGGGATAACCTCCTGGAGGTGCAGGCTGCTCCAGGCAACACGGAGGAGCGCGCTGCTCATACGGGAGCCGATGGGGACAAATCTCAAACGTATATCGCCAAGTGAAAGGAGACACGCTTCCCAGTGACTGAAGGGACACTCTAAGAACTGCAAAATAGCACAGACAGACAGCAGAGCAGAGACTGATGAAGGCCAGAGACGGAGCCAAGCCTGGCAAAGATTTTGTATTTTCAGAGTACTGGAAAGATTTTATATCTTGAGAATGGAGATGATTTTATCACCTCATGTAATTCAGAAAACTCTTGGAACAGTACACAACTAAAGGGAGGTAGTGCTGCATGCAAGTTATAGTTTAATACACTTTAATTTTAAATTAGGAGAAACTATTTCTTAAAATATGGGAAAGCAAGAAAGAGGTGTTTGTTTGTTTTTGGAGACAGGGTCTCGCTGTGTAGTTCAGGCTGGCCCTGAGCTCAGTATGTAGCCCAGGCAAGCCTGGAACTCAGCAATCCTCCTGCCTCTGTCTCTTGAGGGCTGGGATTATAGGCATGAGTCACCACATGTAGCATTAGGAAAGAGTTTTTTATGGACTGAAAATATTCAGAAATTTTATGATGATTTTAGAAAATGAAAATAGGAATTTTGAATCAAGGTTGACATATATCTTCCTCTGGTTTTATAAATATGGAAAACTTTAATGGATAAAAATATCTTTTGAAAACACAAGATGCTCCAAAGATTTAATAGTGGCTCATTATGGGTCCATTGGCTTCCAAAATGTGAACACAGTTAGGGTCAATTAGCACCAATAAAGCCTTCTGTGAATGGAAAAGAGAAATAAACCTTTCTACAACTGTGTAACAAATGAAAATGACATTAAATCAAGTCATCTTCAGAAGGAAAGATGTGGAAAAACAAATATATTTAGTTATCAGAGCAAATGTATGACAAACACAGGCCACTAGAGAAAATAGTATGGTCCAAATCTTAGCACATGATAATACACTTTATGTCTTGTTAGAGGTGCAGCTTTTATTAAGAGTATCTTTTTTTAAATAAGAAAAATGTAAGAGTTAAGTTCAATATCCATATCTGTAATTTTTAATGAGTGTCTGGATTCTTTAGATTTGACATGCAGATAGGAGTTGAATAAAGAAATGCTGAGATATCTGATTTTAAAACATTTAAATATCTTCATAACATTAATAATAAAGATTGAACTTCCATATTCTTTTATTAAAGACTCACAAGACTAGTTGCATAACATCATAAGGCTAAGCTACATGTATTTCCCATGATATAATATAACACTGCAGGCTTTCTGAGGCAGATGTTAGGATAGGAAAGTTTCTAAAATAAGTTTGAGAATCTTTTGTGACTTTAAATTTAATTGCATTTAGAAGGATATAGTCCATGGCTAACAAAAGCAAGCGGCTTGATTTTAATGTACCTAATTTAACTGATACAAGTTGAATAAAATAGAAATACATATTAAATCACAAGTAAACCTTATTTTAGGATTTTTTTTTATTTTTTTTGAGACAGGGTTTTGCCTTGTAGTTCAGGCTGGCCCTGAGCTCACTATGGTGCCCAGGCAAGCCTCAAACTCAGCAATTCTCCTGTCTCTGCCTCCCGAGTGCTGGGATTACAGGCATGAGCCACCACGCCTGGCGGGAATGTTTTTTTTTTTGAGACAGGGTCTCACTTTGTAGTTCAGGCTGGCCCTGCACTCACTATGGAGCCCAGGCAAGCCTCGAACTCAGCAATCCTCCTGCCTTTGCCTCCTGAGCTCTGGGATTACAGATGTGAGCCACCATGCCCGGCACTGTGGTGTATGGTACTGGAGTTCGAACTTGGAACCTTGTGCTTTCCAGACAGATGCCAGAACCACTGAGCTAAATCCCTGGCCCTAATTTTATATTTTTAATACAGTAGTGATTTGAGGAATATGAACGGAGTTTTCTTCTTTAAGCACTGCACAAGCCAAGGCATTTAGTGTTACTGTATGTAATGAATCCTCTCTCTGAATCATTCCACCTAATATAGGTGTCTTTTGCTTCTTAATACATGTGGGTGTACTCTCTGTCCAGTGGATAACATGTTTTTGTCAAAATTAGGGACTGGTGGGGCCAGAGATTTAGCTCAGTGGTTCTGGTGCCTGCCTTGCAAGCGCAAGGTCCTGAGTTCAATCCCGGTGACCACATACAATGCTGGGTGTGGTGACTCACGCCCACCAGAAATCAATACCACATACCACAGTGCCGGGCATGGTGGCTCACACCTGTGATCCCAGCACTTGGGAGGCAGAGCAGGAGGATTGCTGAGTTCGAGGCTTGCCTGGGCTAAATAGTGAGCTCAGGGCCAGCCTGAACTACAAAATGAGACCTTGTCTCAAAAAAAAAAAAAAAAAAAAAAAAAAAAAAAAAAAAAAAAAACAGAAAACAAATAAAAAACTCTAAACAAATAAAAAATAAAATATAGTACAGAGTCTCCTTCAACTGTGTCCAGTCGGTATGCATCTCACAACAAAATCATCAATAGTATGGTATTATTTAAAAACAAACGAAAACACTGTACTTGAAGACTGCAAACAGATAAGACACTTCGGTCCTAAGTGGATGCAGTCCAAGTTAGGACTGAGGGCTGTGCTCCAGGGAGATGTGTGCTGCACAGAGTCTAAGCGTAAGCCCCGGCAGCATCAGCGGGAAGTGATGCTGTGATGAGGAATCCCAACACAATATAGGTGGCTGAGGAACCCCTTGGGTTCCACAGAACTGCCCTAGGAAGGGACAAACAAATTTATACAACCTCAAGCTGAGTAGTCCCTAATTAGTATTCTATTATGATACAGTCAATATTCTTTGGAAGTTGGTAACAGGAACCAGGGTTTTCATGTTCATCCCCAAGATCTAACATAGACTAAAGGATCATTAGACTTCCGAAGAGTCAAGACAATATGACCTACAGACAGTGAAGAAGTTCAAAACCCACTAGAGTAAGCCATCGGATTTCAAACAATGCTTCAGTCATCTATCGCTGTGCAGCAAATTACTCTCAAACTCAGAGGCTCAAGAAATCAATATATATCCCTACTCTACACACACACGATGGACACAGCACAATACAGTCCTCCCTCACGTATTTTAATCTCTGCACACTTGCTTCTTCATGGATTGCTCAGCGCCCAGCAACTGTGCAGGGCAGTGGTACAGGGCTTTACCAGCGGTACAGAAGAGTGTGTAACTGGTGGCAGTCGGGGGACGGACCATTTGTTTTCCTGCAGCTGTCTCCGGTAGGGTTTGCCTGCCTGGACCAGACACAGCCAGTCTCCTCCCTTTACATTCCACTCTCCTAGCTACAACTAGACCTCTTATACTCAGACCGGAGATAGGGCTTACTGAGGTTTCTGCCTTCAAGCTCCGTTCTCTGATCTGTATTTTACCAGAAAAACTTTTCATCGCAGAGAGTTTGGTGCTTTCACTCGGCGTCACGGGTTGCTAATAATGACTGAGGAGGGTGGAGCGCAGGCGAGGACTTGAGCCTTCTTGGATTCCTGGCTATGACACCATCTTAACAGAACTGAAAAGGCAAGTCTAGGTCTTACAGCCCACATGTGGATTTCCGAGCTCAGCCCCATGACTCAGACATTCTGCTGCCGAGAAATACGTGTGGTTTATGATTTGCTTTCAAAGATATTAACTGCAGCTGTAGGAAAGCTGAATTCAAGTTATCCGTAATTTGTCACCACTCTCATGTCACAAAATGTATTTATGTGAAAACGGTATTATTGAATCGAAGAAAAATGTAGGTTTAAATCGAAAGTGGTCTCTAATGCCTGGATTTAGATGTAGATGAGGAAAATTTTAAGCAAAGCGACTCCCTTAAATATGTAACCATTTACCTAACCAGAGTCCAAAGAAATAATGGCTTTTTCTGAAATACTGTTTACATATGACGTCTAGTTAGAAAGACACACTAAAAACCTTTTCGAGCCTTTTATCTTGTAAGTGATGCAAAGAATATGAGGCCCCTCATGGATGGTGACAAAGAGAGCTAGGACCGCACTGTGTTGACAGCAAGTGGCACATCCTTTCAACTGCTTCCGGTCTGTGGGAACTCAGTAGAGAAGGGTCAGGACGATAGGTGTGTTATGCAACACAGTCCTCAGGATCTCTACTGAGTCTTAAATTTCCAGGAGCTATTTATACTGCTTGTTTTAAGTGAATTAAAATGACTACGCCATCTACTTAATTTTCCAAAGAACAGAAAACACTGCTCAGTTTTATGGTTTCACAACGAATCATTCTACTTTTATATAACAGAATAATTAGTTGTGAAACCATAAAACTGAAGAATGACTCTAATTTTAAAAACTGTGCCATTAACCTCTAATTTTTCTACTTATTTTTTAAATTGGTTTATATTTCCAATGGGTTCTTAAAACATATAACTTTCATAAGGTAGTATACATTAATTTGTAGAAATAATTTAATGAATTTAAGGGGAAAATGTGACCACAATTTCCACAGAGTCCACTCGGCAGATGGCTAAGCTACCAGGCAACAATCTCTTTCCTTGGAGTTGTCCAAAAATAACTCCCTTAAGGCATCCACTTCCTGTACTGTCCTTGTTACACAGTGAAAATCTCCTGAGACAGGAAATGCCTGAGAGAAATTTTGGGAAGATGTCATTCCCAATTAGTGTAGCACTATTCAAAGGGACCGGATTATCTCTTTGCCTATTTTGGGCAAGAGTCGAACAAGGTTTGGCTTAACATTCCGTCTCTTTTTTTTTTTCAGACTGGATCATGATGACATAAAATCCCAAGAAGGACCCCCAAGTGTTAGGATATTAGCTCAGCAGTTTTGAAATTAGTCAATGGACTTAAAAGTTTGCAAGCATTATAAAATCAGTTTCTACTTAAAATAGGTCTTTATCAGAAAAATGATTTTATCAGTTTGGAACCATTAAGTATATATTGTCACTGTCCCAGGAGTCATAGCTGTTAATCAAATGAACAGTAAAGATGAATTTAATTCACTACTAAGAGAAAACCTAAATCTTCAGTTGGCTGAATTAAAATTATTGCACTTAATAGTAAATTTTCCTGATAAAATGTAGGATTTTCTCATTAAACTCATATTTTAGGTGATAATGGAAGAATTCCTACTTTACATATATTTCATCCCATATTTGAGACACAGTTACTACTCAATAGCTAACACTGTGTCACGAGTGGATTACAGTTGAGAAGGAGACTCAGTTTATAGGCAAGACATACTGGCCATGAAACTAAGGACTCTCCTCATTAGAACTTGGTAATGGTTGGTTCTAGGTAAGAAAACAGGAGAAAAGGTCCAGTTTAGTGATTGCAAAGGATGTGGAATATGAGTTTAACTTTAGACATGTTATTTAAGCTCTCCAAGAAATATTCAGCAAAAACACTCAATACATAGGTCTGACACTAGGAAAAACATAAGATGTGAGGTGTAATTTGTGAGTCATCTCTTTAGTGGCTTACAAAGTCCTTGTGTTTATGGCATCTTCTCTGAAAAATTTAGAATGGTCAGTTGGGGTTTACAAGGGCTCCAAATATCTACTGCATGCAGCTGTTTATGTATGTTAAAAGATGATCCTTAGTCTTATATTGAACCTAATAGGCTAGACTTTTTAAATTTTAGAAATAAGTCAACTGTTGGAGGTAGTGGCACATGCCTGTAATCTCACCATTCTTAGATCCTGAGGCAGGAGAACTGTAAATTTGAGTCTAGCCCAGCAAGAACCTGTCTCATAATAAAAATTAAAAGATAGTTGGGTATGTAGTGCAGTATGAAGGGTCTGGTTTCCATCATCACACACATACACATGAACTCCTTTTCAAGTTAACTACATCTAGCAACATAGAAGCAGAAATAAATAACTATTTGAGAAATGATTTTAAAGTAAAAAATAATTCACATACACCATAGAAACAAAAAAATTGTGCAATATAGAAACAAAAATTTTGAATAACTTGGTTTCTCATCAAGGGACAATCACTATTAATATTTTATGATATTTATTTCTACTATGTTTTATTGATTTATTTTTAAAAATATATACTCAGCCTTCACATACTTTGTAATCCAACTTTTTTTTTTGCAAGCCTTGGAAACTGACATTTTAGTACAAATTACTGCTCATTATACTTAAAGCTTTGTATTACCCCCATTTAGATACATAATAGTACATTTAATCAATCCTCTAATGGTGGCTATTTTGTGCTGTCATGATCTGTGATGCTATACCATCTTGGATTTTAAAAACGTGAGATTATCACTCAGATTATCTCTTCAATTACTGAATCAACAGTGTATGCATTTTTACTGTTGACAGACTCTGTTACACTCCCCCTTCAGTAAGGTTTGGCAAACTCCAGCCTTGAGACCAAAGCCAGCACAGTGCGTGCTAACAATAAGGAGGAACCATGAACCACCATGTAACCCACGATGGTGTGGAGAGATAATTTGTGACCTAAAGTTCCATCAATATGTGAATGAAATAAACTAAATGTAATATATCCATGATGAACTACTACTGAACAATTAAAAATGAATTGCTGATTATATAATAATATGGATTATCTGCAACTATTTTAAGTGAAAAAATCAGACGAAGAGCATACATTAGTTTTACATATATGTGTAAGTTTGTGGAAATGATTTTCAAATGTGTTTGCTAGTTAGCTATGCAATATTATACAGAATATTTTTCTGTCTCTACAGAAAAAATGGAATAATATTACAACTCATGATTAATGATGTTAATCATACTTTTTAAGAGATTTATGATCATATCTAATACAGAAATATGGCTTATACTAGTATTTCAGAAAACTTATCAATGAAAGAATGGATGTCAGACATATCACTCAAATTGTAAAACAAAACATTTGCCAGTTCATACTCTAATTATTACCAACATGGCTGGGCCTTTCCTTCAACAGAACAATGACTGAAAAGTGCCTAAAACAACCTCATTATTATTCTGCAGCTGAATTCTTTAGTGTCTGTTCTGTACTGATGGGGTTTGGTTTCCTGCCCCCAAAAGTGAGTCTATCCAAATCCTCCTGGTTCACTTAGGCTCTTGAATGGGTCGTTCCAATTCTCCAGGTAATCTTGGCAAAAATGGAAACTAGAATAGCTGGTTAGGCTATAAATCTTCTTAGATGTGGATGAACCAGTTCGTTTATTCTTCACAGATGTCATACATTATTCATTCTCAGGGAAGTAGATTCTATTGTCCTGTTTGGGGGCCCATCCTTTTTAGGGTTCTGTCCACTTTTCCAGTATGAATGCTTTGGTGGGAAGCAGTGTCTGTCCTCCCGGAACCGGAATAAACAGATGGCTGAGGTCTCCAGGCTTCATCCTATCACAGATCTTTTTGATGCGGACCAGTGATGTCTCTTCCGACATCACCTTCCCATCTGCCAACTCCTGTAGTAGGCCTCGTGGTGTGCAAACACACAACAGCACAACTGTGACGTTTGCCGGGGGTTTCTGAGAATTTTCTCTTCACTAGCTAACTTTGAGAGGACTGCGTCTTCTTGTAAATTGCAAACTGGTCTAGGTGCTCAAATCTAGAGGATAATTTCTGCATCTGACTTTCTATTCTGTTCCTAATGCTAATGACTTAGCTTGGCTGGCTACTAAGGTTTGAACACTGGCATTTGCCTTTTCAGGGGATCCATGCTACTGCTAAGTCTTTTCTTAGGATAAGAAGCACCTTCCTCCTTGGGCCACATGAGATGGCCTGTGGTGGTAAGCAGGCTGAGGACACTGAGGACAGCACAGCTCTAGGCTCAGATCACAGAAAAAGGTCAGTGTCTGTGTTTCTGTCACAAACACATTGGCTCCTGCTTCTTACTCTTGCTTCTATATGTGGAGGAGTTTGACGGTTTCCCTCTTCCTTCCGGCTGTGTGCTGCTGCTGAAGTGCTCCTCCTGGCACTGGTGATGCCCAACAGGCCAAGGAACCTGTCTTGTAAATCTGCCCACAACAGCTGGATGGACACAGGAGTGACATGTGAGAGCGATGGGTCACTTAGGAATCCAGAAAGATGGGACAGTTGGCTTCTGCATGGAGTCCCTCGAGGGCTGCTCTGACTGCCACTGAGCTGTGAATAAACGCTGGTCTCTCTTCAGGAAGGTTCAGTTCTGCGGGCGCTCTGTAGTGAGGAGCAGGCACACACTCAGAAGTTGTTGTCTTGCTCTCCTTGTTTTTATGGCCTTGATGTCCCTTGAGGTCACTGTCCTCAGCCAGCTGTCCTTGGCAACCCCAGGCATTCAAAGCCACACTGGGCAATTTTGCTGTCAGAAGACAGATACAACTCTGAGAAGGATGTCGGTTCCCAGGGGGAAGCTCTATGGTGGGTCTAGGAGGTGAGTAACAAAGAATTATTTCTGAATTCTTTTGCATTTTGTACATAAAATGCATTTTGTACATAAAATACATTTTCACCTAAAATGCTATGAACATTTATCCCTGTGAATTTAACTCTTCATATTGTTTTAAAGATACCATCATGCTTAACCATACAAATATATGACATGTATATACGAAAAGATGATTGAAAACGAAAGGCATTATGGTCTGAATCCCTGTGTCCACTTTCCCCAAAGTTATATGCTGAAATCTCACCACTGATGCAATGACATTAGGATCATTTAAATACTTTTTAGGATAATGGGCATGTGGCTTTCAGAACAGACTTCAAAATAGTGACAAAAGACTTGGTCTTTTGGAGAGTGATCATATAACTGAGGTGCTAAGTGTCTCAACTCTAAGCAGTTCTTTCATCTTATACCAACACTACTGTGAATGAGGCAGAATCTAGTGATTCATGTACTCTTAGCAGGAATTGTAGGTATCCTGTAAAATTATGAATTAGGATTATTTACATGAGCCATTTGTATCCTTTGACCTCATCTATCTTCTGAGTTGATTATGCTGAAATAAGGGCCACCATTTATTCTTGTTATATAGAGCAATGATTTACAAAATCTCTACAAATGCTGATTGAGCAGACACCAAACATTTGTGCCCAGAGAAAATAAGAGGGTTATGATGTTTCTGTCTTAGCCTCTGGTCATAACATTTCCCTAACCAATCAATTCCTCAACTTCTCATGTGTGTATCTTTGTTTAGAGACACTGTAGTTAATACACACAGTTGATTCATTATTAGCAAGTGCAAGGCCAGCACCACTGTAAAGCACGCGAGTACTGCTTCTCTAACAAATGCATCATCTCTAGAATGCACATCTGAGATTTCATGTGAAGAGCACTGACAGCCCTTCAGTATGGATCGTTTTAAACAGCAAAATCACCAACAAAACCCTACAAATGTGCCCAACAGGACAATAAATAGTAGGTGAGAACATTTGCTAGCAGTATGAGACCTGAAACAAAAAGACAAAACACTGTCTTGTTCAGCTCCAGCGGAAAACTCAATTGCATACATCGGGTGAGTGGAAATTTTTTTCCAAATCAGATGCTACTGAGAGAAAAATTCCAGATCAGTCTAGTCATTTCTCACACTTGCCATTGTGTATGAGAAAAACTGCATGTTCTCTCTGTGTTCTGTTACCTTCAACTTACGTTCTGGCATCATGCATAAGATGGATATTAGGCCCATGAAACAATCACTAGGTCTTGATTTATAACCAAAGATGATCTCCTGCTCTTAAATGTGTGCAACTTTGATTTGAAAAGAGGAGAAAGAGATGAGGGAGGGAAGGATGCTGCTTTATAGCTGACATTTCTTAGAGCTCAGTTTTAAACTCATTTACTCATGAGCTAAACTGACATAAATAATTATTGTGTTCTCCATTTTCCAACTGATTAAAATAGATTAGTGTAAAAGAGCAAGTAAATGAGCATAATTTAGCATGGTTTGTTAATGAAGATAAAGCCTAAATTTTTTTTCTAGGATTTGTTTCATAAAAGACAGTCAACGTGACTTCTCAAAAAATGTTACATGATTAGCCACCAGTGATGCACACAGATGTACTTCACATGTTACATGATTAGCCACCAGTGATGCACACAGATGTATTTCACATGTCTTGAGTGATCCATATTGCTCCGGCTTCTTGACCTTCTATCCTGGTGAACTGCTTACTTATAAATTCTAATGACTATGACAGTTTGGTCACCCAAAAAGGAAAGAAAAGAAACCCAGGATAATTTTCCTGGTGGCAGAAATGTTTTGAAAAGGAGAATATTTTGATATTGCCTGATATGGTATTTTGACAGAGTGCTCTTAATAGAAACAAGTCATATAAAAGTATTTTTTATGACTAAGCAACATATATCTCCAGTTCTCACTTTACCCTGTGGCCCATCTGGTGCTATGGGAAGATTATAATGTTTCATTGAAGATGTCTCTTTTGCATATCAGATGGAACTTCTGTTTTTAAGAGCTGACTGATGAAAGTCTTATTTTTTGAACAACATTAAAATGCTCTTTTTGTTGTTATTGTGCTGATGGGGATAGTGAGCCCAAGGCCTCATGTACATTACCGAAGTGCTTTGCCCCTGAGTACACTCTTTGCCCCTAAATGCTGTTTTGGGGGTAAGAGAGAGAATGGCAGGAATTCAGTTCCACCTGAACGTGTATTTGGAATTCGGTTTTGTAAAAACTTCAGCTGCAATTTGTTAAAACATTACTTATACAGATCTACACCTATTCTTTGCATCTACTATAAATCTTAAAAGGCAAAGTTGCATCCGTAAGTTTAAGGGTGGATTACTTCTAGGAACTACTTGTATTTCTAGGCTGAAACTGATGCAGCTGACCCACAGTAAGGTTCAAGATGACGTTGGAAATCAATTCTGAGTCAATCTGCAAAGCTTGACCCTACTGCTTTAATTATCTCCATTCCGCCTGGGGTCTGGGGAAGGTTTTGTAGAAGCTGTTTCCCTGTCAAGGCCCAAGAAAACAATTTATGAGAAAGCAAAATCAGACAATGCACCACTTTCTTCCTGCTGTACAACACAGCAAAAATGATGCAGAGAAAATAAGAGCTGTTTACATTTGACATGTTAGGATGGAGGCATTTGAAATTCTTCTTTTGAAAAAATCTTTGAAAAAAAAAATTTGCCAGGAAGTAGGCACATATTTTCATTAGGGGCATTGTTGGAAAATCCCACAAAGAAAAACATCTGCATCATTATCACTACTGTCAAGAAAAAAAATTCCTGGGCCATGGAGAAGTGAACACACGTCGCAAGCAGCAGAGATGCTAACTCATTAAAAAGCCCAGATCTAAAAGCGAACCGAACTTCATTTAACTTTTGGAAGTGATATGCCAGGTTTAATTATGGCATGTAAGAAGAGAGGCACTGAAAAGCAACATTTTTAATGTGAAAAATATTTCATGAGACACATTTTCTATCTCAAAGAAAAAGTAGGTCAGTTTTATCAATGTGAACTGTGATTTGAATCTGAATGCGTTATTAACCTGCCTTTGGGGAGGACAAAAATCTGCGTTTGTATTTCCATATCCTTCAAATTAAATCATATAAAAATCTAAGTTAGTTTGGAAAAGGTTGGGGGCGGGAGAAGCAAAGCTCAGAAAGTTTTAATTAGGTTGAAGTGCTTCCTTAGTATCTACCCTCCATTGGATAAATGCCGTCAAGTCAGATGGACACATAGACTCTAGAGACTGGGTATTCTTGTCGCATGGTCCATTTGTTTTTATCAGAGATACTTGTCAGTTTAACTTAGCATTAAAAGAAAACAACCTTCAGGTTCTGTAGCTACATTAAAGTCTATAGTTTTCTCTTTATGTTCTAGCTGTCTCTTTAACTGTATCCTTTTAAACGTCTTTCACTCCAAAATATGTCTGATTTGCTGCTGTTTTCATTTGTGAAGTGAATTATCCATTATGAAGTTTTAAAAATTCTACATTAGGCCAGGCGTGGTGGATCACGCCTGTAATCCCAGTACTCAGGAGGCAGAGGCATGAGGATTGCTGAGTTTGGGGCTTGCCTGGGCTACATAGTGAGCTCAGGGCCAGCCTGAACTGCAAAGCAAGACCCTGTCTCAAAAAAAAAAAAATTCTACATTAGTGTGGCCATGAAGTGGAAGGGCCAGGAAAGTGTGTAAAACCATGTTCTCCTAGGCTGCCTGTGGAGGGCAGGGATGCAACGTATACTGTAGCTATTCAGTTTCTTTATACTGTCATTTGAAGGTGACGTAGGTAATCAAGGCCCGAGTCCTCCAATTAAGCAATAAGGAAGAGGGACAGGGTCAGCAGTAGCTATGAGGTATGCAGACCTTCCACAAGGTAAGTTTCCTCTGTCAGCTCTCAGCTGAACTATGACATACACACCGTGATCAGAGACACGGTCATGGTGATTCAGGGTGGCAAACACACGCAGTGGTGGATGCAGAGTGACCCTGAGATTCTCAGCAAGATCTTGGACCCATGTATTTTATGGCAATGAGGAGGAATGGCTACTGGGTCTCAGATAACAGGAGGAGTTGAGTTATTTCCACGTGCTTTTCACTGGAGTGATAAACGCTGAGGAGTACCCTTACTCAACATAAGAAAGGTACACAGCCTTCTGGAGAGGAGAAAATATTTCTTCTGCAAATTGGCTGAGGCACAGGATTGTTGCCAGGATTCACGGTGAGCTGTCAGATCTGCTATCTTCCCATGTGAAGTCTAAGTCACTATGGACCATTACTTACATTATAATTATAATTTGTGGACCAGGGAAAGAGATAAAATGCTAGAAGGACCTTAACATAGGATTCTCCTGTGGCAAATAAAAGGGTGTGTGTTTAGGGATCTGTAATAAGAGACATCTTTTCTTTAGAAATATTTTTGTCAGTACATGTCTGCAGTACATAATGATTACATTCCTTGTGGAAAATTGCTATGTGTACTCATTTTCTTTTCTTGAAATTAAATATAATGGAAACCAATATTTGTTTCTATTTTGCAGACACATTCTTCAAGGACCAAATTTAATAAAGACAGAAGGAGTTTCACTTTAAATTACTTTACATAAATCAAACTACAGGTTATTTAATAGATACAAAGCTTTATAAAAGGAATAATCAGTGAGACTACTCTATCAAGAGTAATAGGTCCTTGATTACATTTGAATACTGTTCAATTTGATTGCTAAGTAACTGATTTAGCATGCCTTTAGAAAACTGGTAAGGCATTTTTCTCTTTATTATACTCTTCTTAATAGTGCTTCTGTCTTATTACCCAGGGTAGTTACTCATACGAATAATGTTTCAAATTTCAATTATTTTAGTTTAAATTTTGTCATTTCAGTTAAGATAGAAACGAAAGTCAGAACTCAAAGTGGTTCAAACCAGATGCTTCCAAAATGCTGCTACATAATAGAGCCTCCTGGGGACCCTGACATACAGTGACATCTGGCTTCCACCCCAACACTCTGATCACATTGCAACAGAATGAGATCTGGGAGTCAGGATTTGTGAAGCTCTCCAGGTGATTCTCAAGTGCAGGAAAATTGGAAAACTAACAGCTCCAACACTGAGAAAAGCTAACCACAAGAAAGCGTAGAGTAATGTCAATCCAGATAATGAGTTGAGGGTCTTTATCTTGCCATCAGGGGCCCCGGTGTTTATCCGATGGAACCCTCTGTCAACTTTGCCCTTACAGTCCTGCTCTCTCTGCCCTCCAAAAGCTGTCATAGTTCAGAAATGCCACCTTGACAGGGGAGCAGTTGAAAACAGGGCATCATTTGTTGCCACGTGTCTTTTGAAAACCATATCTTTACCAGAAATTCACCTTTGAACTCTTATGCGTATGATGTTGTCTGGATCAGGACCGCAGGTCCACCCCCAGCCTAAGGCCTCAGGGGAGGATGGAGGCTATGATACCTGCCTAGGCTACATCAGACTTACCCTCCTCACACAGGATAGGTTGACTCTTCCCTAAGTCATATTGACCTACGGATAAGAGGTGGGGTGTAGGACCCTGATTGAAATCATATTCTTGCCAATAACAACAAAGAGGAAGAGACTGTTAGTGAGAAATCTTAAGTATTTATTCTTTATCCCAAACATTCTATCCCTACATGATATCTACATGGTAGATTTCCTCTTATGCAATGAAGTTTGTTCTTAACGCCTCTCTATAGGAACATTAGGCTCTACAGTAAAGTTTATGATCAGATTGAGGCTCAGAGGCTGTCAATAGAAGGCTCAAATTGTAAAGTATGCTTCTGTTGAGGTATTATGCTTCTGGCGAGGTATTATAGTGTCAATTGTTTGTGTTTTCTCCTTCTTTTAAAAATTAATGTGTGAGACCTCAATGTCATTGAAGATCAATTCTTTCTCATTTACGCTTTGCTAGTATTTGTGACCCATCTCCTTCATACCTAGAATGTGTAATAAACGAATTCTGCTACATGATTCTATTGTCAATGTAACACATTTAGATTTCACTTTTCACTTTTGTACTCCTCAGTTCTACTGTTTGCATGGAAGTATTTATTCCTGCAGTGTGACCACTGAGAAGCAGTGGAACCCGGAAGCAACTTCTCCATTTCCTGTGGTGAAATGATGGATGATTAGCAATTGGACTCTGACAAGGCTTGAGCTGCTTCACACAGTGGGGCACTAATTTTGAAATATCATCTGCCTAGTTCCAAGGTACTCACTCCCAAAGTTCTTTCCACTTGTCACTGTTTGATATAACTTAGCTTGAAGTTCTTAGGAACTAATTAATTCACCAATCAGGAAGTAGCCAGTATCTCATTTAAACATCTCCCATCAGACAGATCAGAGACACTAACAGCACAGGTGCTTAGTCCAACTGAGAACACACCTTTAATTAACAAAGTGAGAAAGTACAAATACACCAGATAAGATCACTGGAGGTCAGTAACTGCCTCTGGGCCAGCTGTGCTCTGAGGAGTTCCTGTCAGACATCTTTGCTATCAGGTTGCAGGACTGGCACACCCCTGGGAAATTTTAGAGCAGAGAATCTTCTCCAGTGTCAAAGCCAGACCCATTGCATCTGCTGCACTTGGCACTTAGGAAGATGATAAGAAGACTGTGATACCCAGTGCGAAGAATGACACGATTGTCAGCACGAAGCTGCGAGGTGAAGCAAAAAGCAATGTTAAGGTGGCCTGAGTTTTGGTGAGGTGAAGAAAAGAATACTGGCATGAAGCAACTAAAGGTATTTCAATGTATATTATATAAAGGAAGGTGTGTAGTTCGGAGACAAATGAGCAGAATCTTTCGCAGCACAAATGAAACCTTCGTGGGAATTCACTTTGAAAAATTTACAATGCCTATATTATCTGATCTCATAAATAAAGCATTTCAAGCAGGCCTGGAGTGTTCCACAGGGCAGGAACTGGACACCGGGCCATGCATTTCCCCCTCTAACCATTTCTGACAGCTGAGCTGGATGCCTTAGATGGCTGAGGGTGACTTCGTCTCAGACGCAAGGCATGGTTCTCTGCCTGAGCACCACGGAAGAGGGCTGGCAAAGACCTGCTAAGCTTTGGGCAGAAAACCATGGCTGCTGCTACGTCATGATGTTTTAAACCACATATCAGGAGTCTTTCAATAGACATACATATAATTTGAGAAACTTTGAGTATCATTCACTGAGTAACACGAATTTAAAGAATGTTACAAAGCAGATGGCCAGACAATAGCATGTGCACTGTATTGCTAGAAACTGAAATGGCAATAAGCTACTAATAGCGTATGGCAAGTAAATGATTTCTAAAGTAATATTAACTTTCTTTTTGTTTTTTTGCAAACTGTCTTAATTTCATGCCAAAAGAAGGTGATAGTGGAATTATCTCAGTTCTGGTCTCTTGGGTAAGCAGGTATCAGTGTTGTACATAAACAAATCATGCCAAGTATGAAATTATATAACCAGGTATTTCCAGCAAGCATTCCACATAAATTCCGGAGTTAAAGGGAGCAAGGTAGTAAGGTTATTAAAAGTATCAAAATCTGTGCTATGTGAAGAATATTGAAAGATATGACAATATTTAACTTAGGGAGAGGAAATGTGAGAATTGCACGGCTCTGGAAATTTCTGCTAACTCCAAAAGACTTGGGATCTGTCTAGGAACTCAAAGCACATAGTATTTCCCTTCTCTGATAAATATACAAGATGAAAAAGAGTATGTGATGGTAAATCCAGTTATTTATGTAACACTAAAATGGTGCTTCTGAGCAATTGAGAAAAAGTTGACCCTTTCTGGATATACTGTTAATTGCTAGAAAATTTAAACAACATTCAAATAGAAGATGACTGTAAAAATGAATAGTTCGGGGGCTGAAGATTTAGCTCAGTGGTTCTGAAACCTGCCTAGCAAACTCAAAATCCCTGGTTCATTCCTGGTAACCACATACAACAATACCAGGCGTAGTGACTCACGCCCATCAGCAACCAGTACCACACACCACAGTGCCAGGCGTAGTGGCTCACACCTGTCATCCCGACACTTGAGAGGCAGGAGGATTGCTGAGTTCGAGGCTTGCCTGTGCTACACTTGTTGCCTGTGAGAAGTTTTGGAGATATTACTATGTATGAAAACCTTTTCCTTCAATAAGAAGACAGGTGAATCATGCCAGTACAGGTGATTAGAAGATGCTGTACCCAGGCTGGACATGTCCTTTACAGAGGGTAGAGAACAAGGAGCTGCTATAAAATGACCAGAAACAGGCTACTGTAATTATCACTTTCCCAAGAGGAAACAGTATCTGTGAACTTCTAAAATTTGAGCAATTTATGAACATTTTAGTTTTAAACTCTTGTTTAATTAAATATTCACTATAAAGCAACTTCCAAAATTAAATGTACATATTTGATGGTCAAAATTTTTTAGAATCTTAAACAACTGTGAACTTTTCCATTACTGAAAATTCAATGAAAGGTGACTAGTTCTAGAAATTTTTACAAAATGGAAATATTTTCTAAAATATGAGCATGTTAATTGATATCTGAGTTCTTTTTTCACTACTAGCTCATTAAAGTTATTTGTCTAGTAAAACTAAAGATAAAATAGATGTCCCTAGATCTGAATTAAAACTAGCTTAGCATAGTCCAATATTCGTATATAGAATTTCAAGTTGTGGGAAATTTATTTGTATAGTTCCATGAACTGAGAGAGGTTTATTTTTCTTCCTGTCTTTGCACCTGGGAGTTCAAGTATCATAAAGCCATAATTAGGATATCTCATTGGTTTTAACTTTTATGCCATGACGAATAAATAAGCCAGTATTTTAAGTGAACTCTTTATCACCCAACTTTATTTTTTTGTAAAATAGAAATTTTAATAACAAGCTTGATTCTGTAATTTTATTACTTTGAGTCCTAATGTCACAGAAATCTTGAAAAATGCTTCCCTCAGCTGTAATAATCTACCCAAATTAATTAAGCTAAATGAACATTCTAAATAAATCTCTTCCTCAAACTATTGTTTGAATAATTGCCTATGCTTGACAAGGTATTTTGCATGAAATATCAACAATGTGATTTGCATCATGCTCGTAATTACAAACTCTTCAACCACAGTAATTAATGAATTACTGCCCTCTCATGGGACTATCTTCAAACATTTATTATTCTGAGGTTCTGTTCAGCTATATGATGTGTCCATAATTTTCTAACCTTGAATTTCTTCCAATCTTGCTATTTGGATACTTCAAGTTTAAATCTCCATTGAAATGTAATTGGCAAAATTTTATATTTGGAGGAAGAACAGATTTTCTGGCTTGTTTGGCAGTCTGGTTTTCTCTCTTAATGTTTAGCCATCTCAGTTCTCTTAAGGTGCAGTGGTAGCTAATTTAGTTCTATCTTGGACACCGATGTAATTACTATTCCAGAGCAAACTGAGGAATATTCAAAGAAATTTTTAATAGAATTCAGTTACAATTCATTTTCTGAAAAAAGTCCATGATAATTGGCAGTCAAAACAGGTCATCATAGAGGAAAATTAACAGACCATCCTTTCACTTAGAAACCTTGCAAAGAAGGACTCAATTTTGCTGCATTGCAAGTAAGCTTTTCCATATTTTCTGAGGAATATTTATATTCCACAGAAGAGTCAACCTTGAATATTCTGTAGAAAAGGGAATTAGACATTGTCCTTCTTGCATGGCTGCACGCTTGTTTTCTTCCCTGGGACAGCAAGACCTGCAGGTTGTGTAGATGTGTGGAGAAAATGTCACAGAAATCAGTGAAGGAAAATGCTAGTCTCTTCCATGGGGTTTCTAGAAAGACTAATTCATCTCTCCTTTCTTGACCTCAGAGACTAATGTTACCTCATTTCACACGGAAAATGCACATTTGTCCACTGTCATCAAAGTTATACTTTTATCACTTATCCAGACTCCTGTGATTTCTGTCCCCGATGCCACTGATTAGTGGCCCACTTTTCCAGAAGTACCTGAGACTGTAGAGAAGGTGAGGTGTGCTTCCCTGAGGCTCTAGAGCTTCACCTACTCACTCAAACATCAGCGACTCACTGTATCATGGTACTGTGTGCACCTGGCGTAGCTCAAGATGCCATTCAAAATTGCTGCTGTCTCTTACCTCCCACTTAGTAGAGTGGCAGTGCTCTGACTCTACTACTAGGAATTAATAAATAAATAATGAACAGTAAATAATTTTTGGACTGGACTTTACACAGTAGGGCAAGTCAGGAAGTCCTGAGGAAAACACAAGTAGCGTGGAGACAATGTAATTCCAGAAAGAATTGAAATATTATGGAAACCTCATAAATGTTTTGGTGATCTAATACTAGTTATACAATGGCTTTTAACTGAACTTTTTACGTTGTCTTTTGGAAATTCAGGCAACAAATATATAAGAGAGTATACTACTAAAGCATAACATAATGTCTTGTGTTGACTGAGGTAAAGAAAGAAGTAAAAGATAAAAAGTTTTAACTGTCATTGTTGGTGCAAATGTAATACTGATGTGAATAGAGGTTATAGAAATGGAAATAATGGCTGGTGATTTAGCTCAGTTGTTCTAAGTACCTTCCTTGCAAGTGCAAGATCCCGAGTTTGATTCCTGATACTGAATAAAAAGTGGAAATAATGGTGAAACTTTCTAATATTTTAATTCATTATAGATATGATAATGCTAAGCTATATTGTTTCTTAGCATCAGAAGGTAGTATGGCAAGTAGAATTGCACTGGTTTTTCAGGACACTTTCACACTAAATCAGGCAATAATTAGATTAAAAGATCACTTCAACTTTCTGTAACTTATTTCCTCATGTGTAAAATTGCTTAATCAGTAAAGATTTCAATGCCTCATATGCCAACAGTTGGTAATGGAGTACGAAATTATCTATTATTTGTTGGTATGTAAATAGAGCAACTAAGGTTGGAAAATGGCATTGTCCTCTTTCTAATACTAGAGACTGAACATAAATGGAATGGTTTTTTGTATCATGACTCAGAAACCCTACATCTACATATAGATCAGAGATTTGGGGCATCTAACAAAAGTCTCATGTGTGTTAACTGTACTACAACTCCTCATAATGAAAACATGGAATTGGTGGAGATGCCCGTGGACAGGAAAGTGAGCTAATAATGTGTGGTGTATTCTGATCACAGACTGTTACACAGCAGTCTAAACAAACAGACTACAGTAACACAAAATATAAGCAAGCCTCTGCAGCAACACATGAAGTGAAAAGGGACATCCTGGAAAGACTGCATCGGTGTCTCTTTTTGTAACATTTTGAACAAATAGAAAAACAAGAAAATGATAAATATAAGATGTCATAGTCAAAATTCAAGTCTAAATCTTGTACATTTCTTTATAAAAAAGAAAAAAATAACTGCTTTGTATATATTAAAATTAAATGTGATACAATTTTAATTTTTTTATGTCATCCACCATCAGAGAAAACATGGAGTTGGATTAAAAAATAGCAATTTGTAACTTAACATTCATTTTAGTGAGCTTGTACAAATAGACTTGCCTCCATGTATGTTGGCAGTACTGAATCAAGGAAAGGTTAAATGGCTTGTTCACTGGGAAGGAAAAAAAAGAAAACAGTTGTCATCTATGGTGCCAAAAATAGAAGTTCTGATTTCCACCCCTGTGATCTCAACAGAAGACAGAATGTTCACTTTATCTGACTTATATAAAATACAGTTTCTCCAAGGACTCCATTATTTTGAACTGCTGTGTAAGTACATGTAATTACAAGCTTCTGGAAATATGTACTGTTTATTTTATCATTTGTAATGGCAAATAAAGGTTTGGGCTGGGTATTTACCCAACAGCGATGCTAACAGCCTCTGAGTCACTACAGACTATCTGCAAGGGTCTGCTGAGACATCTTTAAGATCAATGACCCATTACAGCAATTATAGTCTAAGATAGTTCCTGCCACCCAGACCCTGTTCCTGCTAACAGAGCGACATGTTGATGATGCAAATACTCTCTGCACACCATTAAAAATGTCTTTGATCAGACAAAGCCGCAGAAGCAGAATTATAACTGTACTTTAAAAAGTGTTTCCATTGAATGAGGAAATCACTCTCTTTTTGCAATTTTGGCTATAAAATAATAAGTCGTATCTTCTAAAACCCTGAAACAGTTTATCACTGTTTTCATCATTTAAAAATCTCCACAGTGTCTATCATTCTTACCCAATTCACAGTGTTACATAGCCACATATTCTTTCCACCCACACAAGGCACTCAGCTATTCATGCAGATCATATGTGATGTTCATGATGAAATACATAGGCCATTTGATGGGTAACTATAGATGGAAAGAACTGGAAGGGCCTTAGAGAAGAGACTAATTAGTCGAGCAGTATTTCTCCTCTGGTACCATAGTTCCTTATAAGGGAGGTGTCTTCAGGAAGCAATGAGGATAGAAGATAATCATAACCTCTTCTGACATGGTGACATAGCTACAGAAAAATCCATTAAGTGTGTTGCTATGGTTTGAACATGTCCCTTGTAAAACTTACAAGTTGTCAAGTGACAGGGCCAAGAAGTGAGACCCTTGGAAAGTGATTAGACCAGGAGGGTTTATTTTTGGTTGAATTAAAGTTCTTATAAAAGAGCTTCCTCTAGCAATGGAGCTAGCTCACTAGCTTTCCCTTCCACATAAAATGAAGCAAGATGTTTCTTAGCAGATGCCCAATGCTCTTACATTAATCTTGAATATCCCTTCCAATATCTATTCCTTTTAAAATGCACAGTCTCAGGTATTTTCTTATAAAAAGTCAAAAACAAACTAGGAAATATAAATGTGTATACCCTTTATTTGTCATTGAGTTATTTCACATATTACAAAACTTATGTGACTCCTAATTGACTTGTAAAAATTGATGGCTACTTCCTAGAAAAAAGTAACATCTACATTGACTATTTCATATATAAAAAAGAAAACTTTGTTCTGGTAACATAAATTTCACTGAGAAGGCTGTTGAATTTAGTAAGAAGTTTTACATGATCTTTTACAGGAAAATATTGATGTCATTTTTAGTATTTCAATCAATGTTGAGCTCATCCTAGGAGCAGCCTGTGCTCAAAGTTGTAGCTTACATGGCTTTTAATAGAAAATAAAATTAAATTCAGAATCCTAGCACCAGGAGAATTTAATCAAGACTCTTGAGCTTTCTCCAAGACACTTTAAGTTGAATTCAGGTCTTCCAAATCCTCTGTCTTCAAATTAAATGAAACTGGTTTGGAAATGTTGATTTCAACAACCCAGCCTTTGTCACAAGAAAGATACCTGAATGTTTCTTTAACTTTTCAATAGTCCAAGCAGAAGGGTTACAACAGATTTTTCATCACAAACTTTGAAGTTCAGGAGTACTTGGAATGAAGTATTTGAAGCCCCTCCCAAACAGACAAACAAACAAAATCTAATTTTCAACCCAAACTAATGTATCTCACAAACTATTTGTCAAAATTGATGCAGAAGTAAGGACATGGCACAACAAGAAACACATTAAGAAGTACATAACACCAAATCAGCACTCAAAAAAAAGAAAAGAAAAGAAAAACCTCAAGAACATCCTAAACAGAGAACAAACAGCCAAGAAAGACAAAGAGTCAGGTGGAGTGAAGGCATGAGGTAAAGTGACTAGTTAAAAAACAACAAAAAAAAGAAAAATTAAAGAGTAAATGTGATGACAAGAGTAAGTAAATACCTTTCAGTAATAACTCTCAGTGTGAATGGTCTGAACTCCCTAATTAGACGCAGTTTGGAAAAAAATGGATCAAAGACTATAATTCAACAGTCTCTTACATTCAAGAAACTCACCTAATCTAAAAAGAAATTCAGGCTAAAACTCAAAAGTTGGTAATATTTTACGTACCAGGACCCCAAATGCAAGCAGGGGTAGCAATTTTATTTTCAGACAAAACAAACTTCATTCTAAAACTGACCAGAGAGGTATCTTGGTTAGGGGAAAAGCTTAATACGGTGAGCTAATAATTGTGAATATATACCCAATGAATACCATAGAATATAACTTCATAAGACAAAAACTGCTAGCCATAAAAGATCAAATAAATACCAACATAACTGTAGTGGAGAATGTCTACAGTCCAGTTTTACAGAAAGACAAACCAACCAAAGAAAAATGTAACAAAAAATATCAAAGTGGAATCATACATTTGAGAAAAATGGATTTAATAGATTTTACAATTTATCCAACTATAACAGAATACACATTTTTTTCCAGCCAGTGCATGGGAGTTCTACTAAAGTAGACACATACTAGCCCACAAAGAATGCTTAAATAGATATAAAACAATGAAAATCATCCCATGTATCCTATCAGATTACCACACCCTGCAACTAGTAATCAACTACGAAAGAAATCATGGAAATTTTCACAATAACTCGATATTAAATACCTCAGTTATGAACTCTTAGTCACAAAATATATCAAGGAAGAAGTTGAGCAATACCTAGAACCAAACAATAAAGTAAATACAATGGGGGCCGGAGATTTGGCTCAGTGGTTTCAATGGCTGCCTCGCAAGCGCAAGGTCCCTGGTTCAGTCCCTGGTAACCACATACAATAATACTAGGTGTGGTGGCCACGCCCACTGGCAATCAGTACCTCATACTACAGATGCCAGGCTTGGTGCCTCAAGCCTGTAATCCCAGCACTCGGGAGGCAGAGGCAGGAGGATTGCTGATTTCAAGGCTTGCCTGGGCTCCATAGTGAGCTCAGGGCCAGCCTGAACTACAAAGCGAGACCCTCTCACACACACACACACACACACACACACACACACACACACAAAGTAAATACAACATACCAGAACCAGTGAGACACAACAAAAGAGCCTTAAGAGGAATGCATTGCTGTGAGTGTTGACCTTAGAAAAATAGAGCAAGCTCAAATAAACATCGTAAAACACACCTCAAGCAAGTAAAAAAACAAGAATAAACCAAACCCATGCCTACAAGGAGAGAAATAAAAAAAGATCAGAATGCAAATTAATGGAGTGAAAACTACAAAAACAATACAAAGAATTATTGAATTAAAGAACTAGTTCTCTGAAGGAATAAACGATACAGATAAACCATTAGTCAAATACCAAAAGAAGACATACTTCAAAGCAATTAAACATGGAAGTGGGAAAATCACAACAAACACTGCTTAAATCCAGAAGACCATTAGCAACCACTATCAAAAATCTACAAATAGAAGAATCTTGAAGTGAGACAACTTTCCAGACATGTATCAATCACCAAAAAATGAACTAGGAAGATATAAATATGCAGAACATTACAATAATGAGAAATGAAGTTGAGAAAGAAATTTTTAAAAAAACTACCAACTAAGAAAAGCACAGGATCTCACGGATTCACTGCTGAATTCTATGAATCCTTCAGAAGGCATATATTGCCAATATTCCTCAAACTATTTAATGAAATTGAAAAAGAAAGGAGTACCTCCAAACTCATTCCTGGAAGCTTCTATTGCTTTGATTCCAAAACCATGAGGAGCCAAGTGAAAAACAAAACAAAACACTCTCAAAACACAGTAAGTCAGTCTCTTTAAAGATAATAGATGCAAATATCCTCAATAAGATATTGGCAAATAGAATATAACTAATCAACCAAAAAAAATATACTATGGCCAAGTAAGCTTCATCTCAGTAATGCAAAGAGTGTTCATCAAACACATGTACATGCACACGTATAAACACATGCACACATACACCAATAAATGTAATACACAACATAAATAGAAACAAGAGCAAAAATTGCATGGTTATCTCAGCTGCAGAAAAATATTGACAAAAACCAACATCCATTCATGATAACACCTTTAAGAACACAGGAATAAAAGGACCCAACTCAATCTCATAAGAGCCATTTATGACAAACTTCCTCCCAAACTAACAGTACATGGGAAAAAGCCAAATATTTTCTTTCTAGGATCAGCAACAAGCCAAGAGTGTCCATGACCCCATTCCTGTTAATGCAGTACACAAAACACTAACCAGAACAATTGGTCAAGAGGAAGGAATAAATATATACACATATAGGAAAGGAAGATGTCAAATTACTACTATTTGCTGATTACATGATCGTTTGTATAGAAGACTCAAGAAATTCCATCCAGATTCCTAGAATTAGTAACCAAATTCAGCAAAATAGAAGGATGCACAGTCAAATGAACAGTATTCCTACCCACCAATAATTATCCCACCAAAAGAAAGAAATGAGAAAAACAATGCCATTCATCCAACAAGAAAAGCTAAATATTTCAGAGTTCACCTAACCAAGTGGGTTAAAGCTGCTATGCAAAAGCTATAATATTCTGAAAAGGATATAAAGAGGACATGAGAAAATGGAAAGACAACCCCTGCTCCTGGAGAGTTGGAACAGCCAAAATGTCTAAACTGTCATACAGGCTCAGTGCATTCCCAATGAAAATATTACCAATGCTAATCACAGGACCATAGATAAACATCCTAACATTCACAGGGAACCAGAGGACTCTAGAATAGCAGAAGTCACCCTGAGTAACAACAGCCAAGTAGCAGGTAGCACAGTCCTAGATTTCAAATTATGTTACAAAGCTATAGGGATAAAAGCAGAATGAGCCCGGAATAGAATCAGATGTGCAAATCAGTAGAACAGAACGGAGGACACAGAAACAACCTGAGACCCATTTAGCTACCTGATCTGTGACAAAGGGGCCAGGAACATACTTGAGCAAGTGGTGCTGGGAAAACTGGCTATCCTCAGGCAGGAGAGTGAAGCTAGACCCACGTCCTTCACTATGTACCAAACTAAAGGCAAAATGGATCGATGAGCTAATATTAAAACAGAAGCACTTAACTTGATGGAAGTTAAGACAGGGAAAACTCTGAAGTCACAGGCATAGGCAAGGCCTTTCTGAACGGAACTTCAATATTACAAGAAATAACATCAGCAAATAGGATTACAACAAATTTAAAAGCTTCTACACTGGAAAAATAAAACAAATAAACACCTCCCCACCCCCACCAGCAAAAACAAATGATCAAAGAATGAAGAGAAAACCGACAGAACAGGAAAACATTTTGCCAGCTATACCTGGGACAAAGGGTTGACATTGTAGAATATATAAATAATTCCAAAACAATCAAACTCTCCTAAAAAAGGCTCAATTAGAAAATGGGAAATTGGAATGAATAGACATATCTCAGAAGAACTATAAATGGCCATTAAAAACATGAAAAAATGCTCAATATCTCAGGCCATTAGAAAAATACAAATTAAAACAATACCCAAATTTCATCCTGCACCATAAAGACTGGCTTTCATTAAGAAATCAAATAGTAACAAATGCTGTCAAGGCTGTAGGGAAAAACATTTCTACATTAGGAATATGCAACAGTGCAGCCATTATGGAAATAAGCATGGAGAGCTTAAAAAATTAAAATCAGAAATTCCAGTAGACCCAGCCGTTCCCTTGCTAGCTATCTTTTTCAAAGAGTTAAGGACATGATACATGCTTAGCCATGTTTATAACAGCACAGTTCATAATATCTAAATCTTGGAAGCAAGCCTATATGTCCATAAGGAGAAGAACGGATAAAGACAATGTAGTGATTTTTACAGTGAAGTATTATTCTGTCATAATGGATAAACTTGAGTCATTTGTAAGGGAAATGGTTGTACTTTAAATTCATAGTGTTGAATGAAATAAAGCAGATACACAAGCTTTAAAATGTATATTTTGCCTTCTATAGAAGATAATTTAAATAAATCAAATGTAAATAAGTCAAAGACCAAAAGAAAAACAATATAGGTAATAGGAAGTAGGGAGACAGATATTTTTTGAAATGGGGGGGTGGAAAGATGGGGATGGGAGAGGGAGAGGAAGGCAAGGGGATATCGAAAGAATTAAGACATGCTGTGTGCTTGCATCAACCACCCACTGTCAGTGTATTCATGATGTACCACAAACATGTACTAATAAAAGTACATAGGAGCACAGATACACACACCCAAGTGAGCTCTACAGTCTTTCCAGGTCTCTGTACACGTTCTCTCCAGATGTACTGAAAAGGCTTTCCCATTTTCACTTCCCTTTCTCTGACAGAAATCTCCCCTTCAGTAGGTACTTTACAGTTTTCAGAGCTACCTACAGGCACCGTGAACATAGCACTGAACTGAAAGACTAGCTTTAGCTGGGCGCGGAGTAGCCACTGTGCTCTGGGAGTCTGAATTGGACGATCACCACACTGAGGTCAGCTGGAGAAATGTAACGACTGAGCAAGACGCTATCACCTTCCTTTCCACCCTCTTTTTACTTTCCATTAGCACATATTTGCCATGCATAATGATTATACTCATCATGGGGAGTTGGCACTTGCACATGACACATGTTAATTCTTTTCACTTCTCAAGATAGAAAATAAGAAATAAAATGGGCTGGGAAGGTGGCTCCATGCCACTGTCTTGGTTCAGAAAGACTATCCTCCTTCTGACAGCTATTGAGTCCTGTCATAGATGAGCCCGTATTGTTAAACTGTTCTAAAATTTAACTCTCTTTTGCTCAAAAAAAAAAAAAAATAGGTGCAATTCCTCACTCAGTCCAGCTAAGTTCACTGATACTTTTCCTCCGGAAACCCAATAAACTTTAGATAGTACACAGGATATTCTGCTCCACTTCTAAATAGGAAACTTGAACATACGGACTCCAGGAAATGGGTGAGAAATTACTAAGGCACTTTTAACAGGCAGGGAGACATTTTTAGGAAAATTGTCAGTCTTTGACTCTGCTGCACACTGACGGGCAAAGCATGAAGCACCCGTGAGAAATGAAACCTCCATCTTCTGTCTTCATCAGATTAATTATCAGGCTGGATCTCAGATCCAGGAGCTGCCTATGTCTTCTGTGTGAGCATGTGCGCGCATTTGCACGCGTGTGTGTAATGTGCATGCACGTGTGTCTATTAAGGCCTTTCCTCTTTTACAAGTCTTACCCAAGAATCTTCACTGTTGTGAGAACTTGACCTTCCAAGCACCCAGAAAGCATTATTCATATATACACAGTAGCACATTAGCATTCACATGACAAATTAAAACCAGTTTCACCACACAATATTTTCTCCCAGTTTCATGCAGGATGGTGATCTCTCCCCTGTTACTTTCACCACAACTGGCTTCAAAATATTAGCAAATGTCGGGATCCAGGAGTAGATCCTATCAAGTGAGCAGAGGTGATGCTTTTTTCTGGCCCCGAGCAACCCTTCAGTTCATGCATTCCTGGACTACTTGACTTGACACAGATTCCTCCTGTTATATATGGTTTCTTTTGCTTGGAAGTATGTCAAGGTTTTCATGGTGTGGCAAATAAAGTTTTGGAAAGTTTCCACCCTTTTAAAATTGAACTTTTTCTCTAGGGGGAAAAAAATCTATACTGTGATTTACTTTCAGGATGCTCAGAAATAAGCTTTCTTAACTGCATACAGTTCATTGGCAGAAAACTGATTGCACAACAAACAGTCTGGCTTTTGTGTCCCATCACATTTAGCAATGCAAATAAAATCAAAGGAAATGTAAAAGCTATCAGCGTTCTTTTCTTTGACATTTGCCAACTTGAGCTAAGTTTCATGGGAACTGAGAGAGATATGCATAAACATAATGTCAGATACATTTTTGTTAATTCCAATGAATGCAATGCTACTCTGGAAATCATCATACAACGAAGATAGCTTTACCTAATGAACACAAGCTACTTTGTATGGTTAAATGAAAACATTAAAAACATATTAAAACATTAAGAAACAAAGTAATCTTTCACCATAATTTCTTTGCATAAAAAGGAAGAGAAAATAAAATTGAAATAAATTAAAGATATGTGTGTGCATTTGATCTTACTTTACTTGCAACAATGAGGTCCAAATAAGATTTTCAATTGAGAAATTCTGTTTTGGACAACCTACAGGATGAGTGAAAATATTGGCATATCATACACGTGAAAGTGGTGAATCAGAATCAAACTAAATGCCTCAAAACAGATGAACAGAGGTATGGTACATACACACAATGGAAGACTCTTCGGCCATAAAAATGAACAAAAGCCCATCAGTTGAGACAATATAGATAAAACTGAAGAATATTACATTTAGTAAGATAATTTGGGCACAGAAAGACAAATACTGCATAAACTCACTCATTCATGGAACCTGAAAAGAAAACTGATCTCATAGGTCCACAAAGCAGTGGTAACAAGAGTGTGTGGGGAGGAGGAAAAGGGGAGAATTGAGAGGACTGTGGTCAGTAAGATACAAAGTACAGCTGGGGAGTAGAAAGAAGTTCCGGTGTTCTGTTGCATAGCAGAGGGATGAGAGTTAGCAATAGTGTTTTGTATTTTTCCAAATACCTAGAGGAGAGGTTTTAAATCTTCTCAGTGGAAAGAAATAATAAATTCATGAGATGATGGATATGCTAAATACCCAGATTTGAGCATTATTCAATGAACACATGGTTCAAATATCATATTGTCCCCCATATTAAAAAAAAAGAAACCTCTCAAAGTGATTTTTAACTATATCATTGACCTCTGGAATTGTCATCAGAAGATTCCTCCAGTGTAAGTGACTCCATTGTGAGTTATTTCTAGTTATCTCTTAATGTTCTTCATTCTTCAATTATTAAAAATTATCTACGGACTGGCATGGTTACTTCACATTTTGCTTCTCCAATCTAATATGGGATAAAACTGCCACGTTATACATACATCTTCTCTTTGTGTGACTAGATGTCACAGTAAGGTCTTGTCATTGTGAGACAAATGGCCAGGTTTCTTACTATGTTGCTTAGCTTGATCCAAAAGCTGTACTGTGGGCCAACAGATTTCTTAAAATGAGGAGCCTCTTTTCAGTAATTCTGTAATTTTAGTGATTAAAAACTGCAGGATTATTTTTCTTAACTAATATTTCTATTAGGAATATTAGAGCTTTAAGCTGATGTCTCTCAAACACGTTTTGACAAGAGCATCTTCCATTTCTTTTTTAACTGAATTCTTTATTGGTACATTTTATATACAGTTCCCAAACACATTCAACCTTGGGGAGTTTGTACCAGTATATGACACAAGTTATTCTCATTTTTACTCATATCCCTACCCACCCCCAACTACTCACACCTTATATATATGTTATTTTTTTCTTTCCAAATCATATTTATTCTTTCCTCTCATCACGTTCCCCTACCACAATCCCTTTGAATATTTCCTATTTCACAAAATCTATCATACATCCTAGAACTCATTTACATCTACAGGTTCTCATACAAGAGAAAAGATATGAAATTTACCTATTTGTGATTTATTTCACTTATTAGTGTGTCCTCAAGGTGTATCCATTTGCACATAAATGAATGAAACTTGTCATTCTTTATGGCAGAATAATACTCCATTTTATAAAAAAAAACCCACATCTTCTTTATCCAGTCTCCAGCTGATGGGCATCTTCCATTTCTAATTCTGCACATCATTAGTCAAAATATTTATTTATTTATCTTTTGTTTGAGACAAGGTCTCCTTTGTAGTTCAAGTTGGCCCTGAGCTCGCTATGTAGCCCAGGCAAGCCTCGAACTCAGCAATCCTCCTGCCTCTGTTTCCCCCTGAGTGCTGGGATTATAAGTGTGAGCCACCACACCCAGCATTGTGGGGTGTGTTACTGATTGCTGGTGGGCGTGGGCGTGAGTCACCACACCTAGTATCATATCATTGTATGTGGTTACCTGGGATCAAACCAGGGACCTTGCACTTACTAAGCAGGAAGGGGAACCACTGAGCTAAATCTCCGGCCCCTCAAAGTATTTAATATTAATCTCTCATTTGGCTTAACCTCCCTATGAAGGTAGTGTCTTATGTTATCTTTAAAAAGAGATAAACAAAGTACATGGAAGTAGCTTGCAAAGGATTACATAATAAAGTGGACAAGTCAGGAAGTGGATATGGGTTTGCCTCAATTAACTGTCAGTGTGGTCTCTGCACTTCTCCATTATACTACACTAAACTGTGTTTCAGCATCAGCAGCCTGCTGCCTATATGCCTGTCTCCCTGGCGTTTCTTTCTCCTTTCTCTTTCCTTCTTTCTTCCCAACCTCCCTTCTGTTCTTTACTTTCTCCCTCCTTCTCTCTTTTCCTTATTTCCTCCTACTTTCCCTCTAGCTCCTCTTTCTGCTTTCATTGTCCTTGTTTCACCCACTCTTTTAATCCAAGTACATTACTTTTCCTCAGGTTACTTCTCAGTTTATGCTCCTTTATGTAACTGATCATTAGCTCTTCGTAATCTGCCATGTTTTCCTTCACACAGCACATTGAAATGCTGTACAAAACATTACAAAGCACTGGGTGTTTTGGCATACATCTGTAATCCCACTTACTTGGGAAGCTCCTTACAGAGTTGGTGCATTCTCTTATTCTAGTGTTATAGTACTGGGGAAAGTACTTAGTGAGACCCTATCTTAAAATAAAAAGGGCTAGGCAGAGCACTTGTCTCAAATGCACGATGACCTGGTTTAGATACGCAATACCACCCTGCCTGAACAAAAACTTATGTCACGATTCTATTTATCACAGGACTGTGGAATTGAGTGAGAATAAAGATGTGTTATGTACTGGTACAAGCCATCAATGTTGAATGCGATCATAATGTGTATGCAAAATGTACCAATAAAATCAAGTTAAAACAAAATAAAATCGCTGTGTTGAGTGTAATGGGGAACAGTTTATTTTGTCTTATAATTGATGGCAGGGCAATGAATATTTTAATTCTGTTTTCTTATGAAAACATTATTACTTTACTTTCCACCAATTATTCATTTCCTGATTTGCCAAAACATATACCTAGGAATAAAAGTGACTATGCTCCAATAACAATAGCATCCAGTCAGTGTGTGACCGTTGGCTACCAACATCATTCCAGGTGTTTATCTCATACACATAACTGGTAATGACTAGGAGACTGTGAGACTAGTGGTATTTTCTTCATTATTTTAAACTAAAAAATAAAATTTCAGAGCAGCTACAACGCACAGTCAAGCTGGGATTCTAACTTGGGCCATGTGCCTGAGGCACGGTGTTGTGACTTTGCTGCTATCTCTGATCTGACAATGTGCACACAGTGACTTTTCCCACATGTCCTATGAGACATATTCTAAAGAAAATTCCCACTATATAGATCCTTCTGAGAAAAGAAATGTATCTCCCTGAGGGGAATGAGCCTTCCAACAATGGACTGATACTCTCTAAGTATACCTCTTACCTTGATTATATCCCTAATTCCATAACATAAAAATCCATCTACATTGAAATTGTACAAAATTTGGGTGAGGTAAGAGTGCTGGCAGAGTTTTCCTCAGGAAGAAAAAATTATAATAATAGGAGAAAATTGGAGATATTGAAGTGAACAATTATGATCCATGTTTCTGAAAAATTCAAAATTTGTGAATTATCTAGTGGTCATAGGTACTTATGTTGGTTATTAATTTCATTTAATTTTAGAAAGATGCTTCATAGTTTAGTAAAAATATAACAGTTTTGAAGCATTTTGTTTCATAGCAGTTCAAATGTTGATATTGTTTATAACTATTTTTCAAAGTACATTTGGTTTGATTGTTATACATTGTCAGGACGTCCTGGGTTGTACTATGGTAAAACACTCAAAACCTTGAGGGCTTTAAGTAACAAAGGTCCCCCCCCTTCAGGCTGAATATTCATAAATGCTCTTATTTCTTACTCTGAAACTTAAGCTGATTCATTTCTCATTCAGTACTATGTGTGAACATTCTCTTGTCAACCAGCACATCTAATTGTAGTCGTGATCTATTACATTTATAGAAAGAGTTAATTGAATTGTTGGCCAGGGTTGTTTTGAGATCCTTCAGAAATAAACGCAATCAAGGAAATTGCTGGGCTCTGTAGGTGTGTTGTGAATAAAGCTGTGTGTGGACTGGCATTCAAGTACATCTTATTTATTAATAAGGCAATGCCTTTCTTAGTATACATACACAGCTTTTGTCCATACTGACCTAACTAGACATTTTCATTTTTATTACAGATTACAGAGAAAAGGGAAGTAAATTTATGAACTCTTTTATGTCTCCATTTTAGTTGAAAAGCAAAATTCCATCACATTGTTCTCTTCCTGTAAGGTTTGTACATATGCCAAGAATGCAGTCAGTGGTTTCACTCAAGTGCTGAGTGAAGTACTGATCTCAAATCTGAGATCACCTCAACGTGTAATAATCATTATTGTTGTACTCATAAAAGGCAATAAAAAATTTGATGAAAGCGTTCCCTGCCACCTCTTTGAGCTCAATTTGTGTTGTACAATGTTGCTGGTAATATTGTGACCTATATCTTTTTTGGCTTCAATAAACCACATAGTTAAGAACACGGTTTAAAATATTAGTTAACAAATATTTCCGAGGTCAGGTAATCGAATCACAAAATGTGTCTCTTCATTTCTGAGTTAACCTCCTTACTTTATGACTGCTCTCACCTGTATACTCTTGTGCCTCCTCTTGTGTGTTCACAATGGACAGAAATATCTTAAAAAGAAGCTCAGTGTTCTGGCCGTGACTTGCGAATCCTTAGATGATCAGCATTCTAGCTGCCTAAGTCTAGGGACCCTACCTTTCTTACTCTACTGCACACATACTGATTTGGGGGCTATGACTGTCATGTATGGTGACGGCTATTGCCTTTCAGTTTTTGTATTTGTGGTTTCCTCTGTCAAGTAAACTTTCCTTCCTGATATTTGAGTGAATTGGTCCCTTATTTTAATTAAGCTTTAAAGCTGGCCACCCTACTTCCCTGACACCTTTAATTCTGCTTCGTCTCCATTGTCTTGACATTTTTGATACTGGATTGTGTACTTAGCTGCATAGAATGTAACCTCCATGGACTCAGACTGAACTGGTCAGTATATCCTCAGAGAGGCAGAGATAAACATTTTTTTTTTTTTGAGACAGGGTCTCACTTCGTAGTTCAGGCTGGCCCTCAGCTCACTATGTAGCCCAGGCAAGCCTTGAACTCAGCAATCCTCCTGCCTCTGCCTGCCGAGTGCTGGGATTACAGGTGTGAGCCACCACGCCTGGCACTGTGGTATGTGGTATTGATGGATGGTGGGCATGAGTAACCATGCCCAGCATTGTATGTGGTTACTGGGGATTGAACTCAGGACCTTGCACTTGCGAGGCAGGTGCTGGAACCACTGAGACAAATCTCCAGCCCCAGAGATAAACATTTGATGCACCATATTCTTAGTTTTGTGGAAAGCAGAATGCAACAATACAGAAGAGATGACAAAATCTCAAAAAAAGGGAAAATTAGCCATGTCGTCACAGGTACATGGTACTCTACAACAAGAGAACATGTATAGAGAATTTAGCCTTGGCCTCCACAGTGGTCACAGATAGGAGTTTAACCAAAAGAAATCCTGTGAGATTTCTTGATAACTTTTACATTTTCCACTGAGAGGAAATGCGTGGCAGAGAGCTTGTACACTCTTGAGAGATTTCCCTTTAAACTTCTAATCAATTCTTAGATTAAAAGCTTGAGTTATAATTATGGTTGCTTGTTCTAATTATTTTCATCATTAACAAAATATAATGGTGAAAAACTTCCCATGACAAAGATTTAGTAGAAGCAAAGTATAGGTTGGATCCCAGGAAAGTACAAAATACTAGCTGCACTGTACAGGCTATAGTTTAAAGCTGTACAGATTTTTATATCTCCTTTGCACCTCTAGCTACATAAAACAGTATTATTGGAATGTGTACTGGCCACAAGTTAATTTGGAAAGAGTAAAGGTAAAGTATGGATTCCTTGACAGGTATAATGATTTATACTACAGTAAGCTGTCCAGGGAACCACCGGACATAACAATCATCTGGCTTTGAAGAAGATTCCAGTGGGTAATTCACAGTGGAAACTGAGCAAGACAAATATACTAGATTCATGAGCTGTGTGCTAGATTCATGAATTATCATCTAGTACTTGATAGGCTAGAAGTAATAGATTATTGGAGAAAACTACATAGCTTATATAGCTCAAGGAACTTTTCTTATAGCCATTTTAATTAACTAGTTGAATGATCAATTCCACCGCAAGTCAATACAGTATTCAAATGGTCATTTCAACACATTTATTTCACCTCACTCCTCTTGAAACCATTAGGCAGGAGAGCATTACAAAGATTGGCTATAAAGGCATACTAGCTTTTCCATTAGATGCTAGACTTTAATATTTGGTTAACTATAACTTCAGTCAACAGGAAGTTACTTTCATATTTTCCTGTGAAATAAGTACTTCACCATTCTTTAAAGGAAAGGTCAAAACTGAATTTGACAATATATTAATGAATAAATGATGTTTTCATATGCTTCTTAAAAAAAAGAAAAACTCAGCCCTTATTAATTATGAGAATTTCTACCTGATTTTCCAGGTAGCTTCAATGTGATTAGGAAATAGTTTAGACTTCAGACAACAGTCACCTGATGAAGCAATCTATTCCTTTGTCCTATAAGATCAACATTTAGTTCTGTACAGATATGTAAGTCCTGGCTGGATCTATTTTAAGAATTTAGCAGACTACACTACATTTTATCATCTGTCTAAGCAGCTAAAAACAGAAAATTAAGTTCCAATCTTGACAATTTCAACTGTTTGTGTGGAAAAGACATCTTTTCTATGCAGAGGACATATGGCCGAATATTAAAATTTTAGTGTCCTACCTCTCGAATCGCTGTACAAAACTCACTCTGAAGGACTTTTTTAAGGGACTGTAGCTTGTGCACTGGTACTTCTCCAGATTCCTGTAGTTTTTCCAGTAATTCAATTGCTCTTGCAACATCTGAATGAAAAAAAAATCAAAATGAAGAGATGTATAATAAACTGTATCTCATCATTATATTAAAATTATTCCAACTGAAAAACATGCAGAATTTACTGCAAAATAAGAACTTAGAAATCAGGGCTTATTGATTTCATCTTTTAGTAGTAGACTTCATCTTTTTTTTTTTTTTTTTGAGACAGGGTCTCGCTTTGTAGTTCAGGCTGGTCCTGAGCTCACTATGTATCCCAGGCAAGCCTCAAACTCAGCAATCCTCCTGTCTCTGCCTCCCGAGTGCTGGGATTACAGGCACGAGCCACTACCCCCAGCTAGACTTCATCTTTTAACCTGCCCCTTGTAATTGATTACTTAATACATTTTTTGATGGCATTTCACACGTTATTTTTGTCTTACACAACAGTTGGAGTAAGGAATAAAAGAGAAATAAACACAGCTGTTATCTCTATTAACAAAGTATTTCTATCAGTTTTATCTGTGAGATGCTTTTGATTTTTCACATATACATTTACACACCAAAGTCTCATATTTATTAGTATGATGGTTTGATTAGTACACATCTCCTTCACCTGTGTATAAGCTCTGTGAACACAGGAATTTGTCTGGTTTGTTTGCCAGCGCATTCCATGGTACAATCTAATACAACAAATTCATATTTGATGAAGAAATGAGCTAATAGACTCTCAGTTATGCCGCCACTCCATTATTCCAGGTCCTTGTCATCTCTTCTCTGTCCAACTGGAATAATTCTTCCCTGGCCTCTTCATATGGCCCACAGACTGATCTTCCTAAAACAAAAATCTCATCATTTATCCACCTGTCAATTTCTAGAGCAAGACCAATCAAAAGAGTTTTCAATGCCGGTAGCAGAGATAAATGTATCAAAGGACGGTTTTTTTATGGCTATGAAAGTTTTTCATCCCTGGCTTATTTCATTTCACATCAGCAAGGAAAAGTATCATAAAAAGCCATTTTAAAGTACTTATAGATATCTTTTCTACCATATTGGTGCAGTTGTTAGTTCACTGAAAAGTCACTGAGGCATTTAACTAATAGGATATGGTTAATTGCTAGGTCATTAGCTCCAGAGAGTAGGACACACTCCTGAAGTCATATTATAAATTCATTCCATCCCTTCACCTATCCATCTGTCCATCTTTCTGTCCATCCATCCATCCATCCATCCATCCATCCATCCATCCATCCATCCATCCATCCAAGTTCCCATCATAACTGACACTATGTTTAACAGAATAATACACTTTCTTCCTCAATTCACAGACTTCACAATCTAATGACAAAGGAATATAACAATGTATCCACCTTTGATGAAATTGTTATCACTTCAGAATTTAAGTGGAGTTAGTACTGGTATATTAAGCTGAAGAAAATAACCACAAAGTGACTTTAGAGAGATTCTCCTTGAAGCAGTTATTTTGATTGCCAGTTGTACTCTAAAATAACACAACTCATGAAATGAATATGACACTGTCAGTTCCCAAAGTTTTTCTTTTACTATATAAACTAGAAGACAGTGAAGTCAACTGGAGAACACTGGTCACATCTACAATCAGTAAGATACCAAGGTAAGACTTCACTCATTTCCATCTGAATAAAATACTGTACCAAGATACCCACTGGGGACACAGAACTCAACATGTTTAAAATTGAGCTCATTATTTCTTTCCCTGAAAATAGTTTCCTGTATTTCCATGAATAGTATCTCAAGCAGCCTGTCTCCTAAGCTAGCCCATGTCATCATCCTTCCGCACTCACTCCCACATGTAATTAGTCAGAAATTAATATCACTATAGAGTCTATCTCAAAAATGCTTTTTGAATGGAACTCCTTCACTTCATTATTTCAGGGAAGCCTTCATCATTTCCCACCTGTACTGCAGGTACAACTCTTAACTCTTTTCATTTTAGTCAGTGTTTCTTTTTCAGTTCATTCTCCACATTGCTTCTAGAGTAATTAGTTATTCTGAATGCTGTCTATTATTCTTTTGTACTAAAACCTCACCTATGGTCATTTCTACAGGGAGAAGTTCAGACCACTACTAGAGTTTTACAGAAGGCCTTTCACAGTTGACTTCTTTGCACTCATCTCTGGACATCTCTTCTTTCTCATGCTGTATTTTAGCCACCTAAAATGTTTGTTACTCCTAGAACCTGTCACAGAGTGCCAGCCATTTATGGCTCAACACATACTCTCCTTGTTCCTGGAATGCCATTCATTCATTCATTCATTCATTCGATGATTCACTCAGGAGTACTGAACCCTCTACTATGACAGAAGATTCAGTGGCAGATGAGATGGCTCTTTGTCTTGCTTTCCTGGAATGTTTGGGTCTGAGTATCACAGATGAACAGAAAGACATGTGTGCTATAAACAAAGAACTATATGCTAAACCTGGATGTATAACAAAAGAATGTACTATCATTGCAAGGAATCTCTTTGTGAAAATAATAGCCAAGTAGAGTCCTAGATGGTAGTAGATGTCAGAAAGGGTGGCAATATTTTAGGTACAGAGGTAAGTGACAGTTCAAGCATTCACAGAGTGTAGGATGTTCAAAGAATGGAAAGGAGTTCAGTATGGCTAAAGCTGAAAACAGAGAAAGAGAGAATAGTAAGAGATGAAGTAGACAAAAAAATGACATCACAGAACTTATCTTGGGTTGGATACGTTGATTTAGCTTAAGTAGCATCTTTTCAAGAACATCTTCACCGGACTTGTGGGTCTCTGATTTAGTTGTCATCGTGTCTATGTTCTGTGACTGTTCACTCATCCACTGTAAGAATTATCACTCTCTGTGGTACATCAGAATGTCTCTGCCCTTCCTTCATCCCTGCAAATCTCTAAGCTTCTTGAAGAGTCAGGAACAATATCTCATTTGTCACTGTATTAAAAGAGCTAGGTATGCATTAAAACATACCTAGCACACATTATGTTTATGCTGTTTAATGCACATTTGTTGAATGAATGGTAGTTAGGTAATGAGACTAGTTCACGAATGCAGGCATTAGAGTCTATGCCTACATGGATCCATGATTTCTCATGACTACAGAACACTGTTCTCCTTGTGCAAGACTTGCTTGGTCTGATTTGGGGCAAGAAATCCATACACTGCAGGATACTAAGGACAAACAGGGATGTTTGTGGAAAAGCGACACCAACCTTAATACTAAGTAGTTCTCAAATTATGCTGTATGTTGAATCTACCTTGAATCTGCCTTTAAAAACATTTATCAGCTCCTGAGACTCACCCCAGGAAATTAACCCAGAATGTCCAGAACAGTGGTTTCAACTTTTCTGCATATTCAAACCACGTAGGACACTTTAAAAGGCATACATTTTGTTAAGACTTATTAAAGGTAATCCTATTCTGTTACAGTTGATAGTTTCTACTCCTTATAAGATACCTGGGAGATGAGAGAAAATTCATAACAAATTGCTCTTTTTTTTCAAAAAGTACATACTGGTTATTCTCCTCCTTCTGTTCCATCATCTACATGAGGAGGTTTGGGGCAGAGCCTGTTGTAGCCAAGAAAATGCCTGAAAGGACACCCGCACGTCTTTCCTGTTTGTACGGGCAACAGCTCAGTGACCCACTAGCCGTGTCTATGTGAGCAGAGGAAGAGAAGTGGAAAGCAAGTGCTGCTGGAACCAGAGCTGCCTTCCTGGTAGCTCGCTCCGCCCACCTTGGGAGACTGCGGAAACGGAGGCAGAGGCAAAGGACAACAGAAGCCTAAGAGCCAAAGTTTAAAGACGGCATTCGCTTCAGTCCAGCCCTGGCTGGTGCTGCAAACAGAAACGGCAAGAGATAACTGGACAGCGGACGGCGATTTTAACAGAATTAGGCCTCCCTGTCACGCGCTGCTTAAAACCTCCAAAGCCAGGATTTGAAAGGAAGCGAAAGCAGCCTTCAAGTCAGCAAAATACTTACTTTACAACCACTACGATAAAGTGCGTGTGGTTTCTTCATAAGCGGCCCCTGAGGTTCTTGTTCAGAAGCCCCTTATGGTTATTTTATGAAACCGTCCTGTAGGTTCGGCTACCGACAGACATCGGGTGCACTCGCGTGGCTCACACTGAGACTGCGGACACTGCCAGGCAAAACAAAAGCAAGGAGATCACCGAATTTTCTCCCTAAACCACTGTCATTTTATCTTCTCATTCACAGACGAGCATCTGCACCCCATCAGGTAACTGAACTTGGACATTGTCAGTGCCCTCAACCCTTCACATCCTCAGTGCTTAAGAACAACAATGAAGGGCACTTTCACTTAACATCTGAAGCGTGGGGGCATCTTCGTTCATTTTCTGCTGCCATGTTGGACAAGCACAAACCAGGTAATTAGAAAAGAAAATACCATTATTTGGCTCATTTCTAAAGGCTGGAAAGTGCAAGACTGAAGGGCTGCGTGTGGTAAGAGCCTTACTGTTCTGTTATGATGTGATAGAGAGGATTACACGACAAAAAGGGAGACAGAGCTGGTTGTTGTAGCAAAGCTACCCACTCCTTCACTAATGGTGGGTGGTGATACTTCATCTATTCATCAAGGTGGAGCTCTCATGACCAAATCTCTTCTAAAAGGTCGAGCTTCTTAACCCTGTTGCAATGATAATTAAATTTCTTCATGAATTATGGTGATTCCAGCCTCCTCCAAACTGTCTTTCTTGCACATGAAATACATTCATTCTATCTCAATGGTTCCAAAAATCTTAACTTATTCCACCACCAACTCAAAGGTTCAAAGTCCAAAATCTCATCTAGATCAAATGTTGGTGAATCTCGAAGCACGATCCATCCTGAAGCAAATTTTCTCACCCTGTAAGTTTATGAAGTCAGACAACTTACATATTTCCAAAATACCATGGCAGGGCAGGATGAGCATTTCCATTTCAAAAGAGAAAAATAAGCAAGAAAACAGGAATCACTTGTCCCAAGTACTACATGATAATAGGGGAAACCACTCTCCAGAGCTGGGCAATACTATCTTTTGACTCCTTTTCTCGCAAACTTGGCACATGAGCGCAGGAGCTCTCCAGGGAGACACTCACCTGGGTAGCTCTGGTTCTAGGACTTTTGGGATGATCCCAGTAGCTCTGCTAGTCCCAGGTCGCTGAGGCATCTCATCCTACTTCTGTGACAAGTGTCTGCCTGGGCAGCCAAGGAGTCTGTGACAGCTTTTGAAATGTAATGGAAGGAAGCTGTGTTCCCTCAGAGCGGACATCGTGCATGTCTGTGGACAACACAGTGCTGATGCTGGCGAGCCTGACCACCTGCATTTGGCAGAGCGACAGGCTAAGTTCCATGGGGCCCACTTGAGCTGTGAGTGGGGAGGTCAGTTGAGGTATGCTGAGTGGCACAGACTGAGGCAGCCCAGCTCTATCTCCTATACCCACTCTGCCCTGCTGAGCTCTTAAGACTGTGACAGAAGAGATAGTTTTAGAAATGTCTTCTTGGACTTGTCTTGATGAATAGTACTTAGCTCCCTTTTACCCATATTAATCTCTTAAGAAAAGATTTGGTTGGCCACACCCTTCATATTCTTTCCCAGATGCAACTTCTCCTTTTATATGGTCAGGCTTCAAAATTTCAATCTTTCCATGCTATTTCCATTTCAATTTGCTTGCTCACTCTATGTGGTCAAAAGTACCCATGCTGCAGCCTGAGCGTTTGCTGCTTAGATATTTTCCTCGAAGATTTCTTCCTTCATAACTCTCAATGTCTATGTTCCATGACGTCCTAGGATATGGACATAATTCCAGCAAGTTCTTAGCAACTGTATAATGAAGACGACCTTGGCTTCTGTTTTCAAGGCCTTTTCTCTTACTTCCACCTGAGACCTCTTCAGAAGGTTCTTTACTATCTGTACTTCTATCCACATTCTGATTCTACTGCATAAGTAATCTTTAAGTAGCTCCACACTCTACTACTCTTTTCTATTGCAGGATATCACCACCTGGGTAAACTGTAAGAAAAAAATTTGTTTCTCATAGTTCAAAAAGTTGGGAAATCCAAGAGCATGGTACTGACACGTGACAAAGGCCTTTGTTCTGTGTCAGAGAAGGACAGAAGGACAGCAAGCAGTGTGAGACAGTGTCTGCCTGTGTAACAGGGCTGCACCAGTGTGTAGCTGTGTAACTTGGCCACTCCCTCAATAAGGGTACAAATCCATTATTGGAATGACTTGAGCACTTCTATGGTTTCTATTTCTTACTATTACAGCAGCAATTAAATTTCAACATCAAGTTTAGAAAGGACATTAAAATTATGAGATAAGGTCATTGTATGCTAAGAGCTTTACATCTTTTGAGGCAATTTATCTTTGTAATCACTATATTTTACAGTAAATATATTTTGCAAATGGAAAATTGAGGATTAGATAGTTCACATAACTCACTAACAAGGAGAAAATCTGGATTTGGAGTTTGGGTCTGAGTGATTCTAAAGCCCGTGCTTATTATCTTTATTTCAATAGCAGCTTTACTTTTAGCAGCTTTATCTTCGGTATCTATACTTTTATAATAGCTCTGTGCTCAGCAGGTTGTCTTGGTTAGAGGCTAAGCTCTTAATTTTTCTTCTTTCAATAAAGATTAACCTGTATGCATTTACCAGTAGCTTTCTCAGGTAGTATTCATTGATCAACGTATCACCTGGTGAGCTTTGAAATGAGAGAACAGAGTAGCTCTCTGTCCTGTCACCCATTGAAATTATTCAGGCGCAATGAAAACCACATCTCCCTGAATCCTATTCACCTGAATTTCTGATTTCATTGATCTGGGGAATGGTTTGGGCACTGGGATCATCAGAGCTCCGAATGACTGATACAGAATCTCAACATTCTTGGAATTTTTAACAATAACATTATTTATAATACTTATTGCTATCACACCTAACTTTCATTATATCACTATTCAAGACATTTTACTTCCAGAAACAGGATTTTGAAGTAGGTACTATTATTGTACTCACTGTGCAGAAGAGAAAATGGAGACCCACAGAGCTAAAGTTATTTCTCTCAGCTTAGAACTAGTGAGTGAAAGAACTTGAATTTGAGTATAGCAGGAGAGCTTTAGAATTGGGCTACATTTCAGATGTGGCCAGAAACCCACAGATGCTGTCTGCATCTGCAGATTCAAGCAATAGTAGACTGAAAAGTAGTGAACCCTACAACGATTGTGTATGTGCTGAACGTGTGTGGACATTTTGACATCATTCCTTAAACAGAATATGCAATAACTATTTATGTAATGCTAACGTCATGTGAGATATTGTAACCAATCTGGAGATGCTTTGGATGTTATAGAAGGCTTGAGCATCTACAGACTACCCTCAGCAGCAGATGAGGGAGTTATCCTAGAACAAATGTCCCTCAGATACTGTGGGATGCTGTAATAAAATCATTCCTAGAAGTTCTACTTCACCAAAGTTGTTAATAGAGCTTAAGTTGATCTGATTAACAGATTCTTACTAATCTTAAATTTTAATCAACAAAATTTTGTTACTTTTAAAAAATATACTCAAGGAAAAAAAAAACATGCTGAGGTACAGTCTTAAAATCTGCTCTCACAGAAGACAATTTAGGGGATCTGACACAGGATGTAGCTCATAAACACCTTTTGTAGGTTGTGGAGTATCTGCTCAATGATTTAGAACAAGGTAACCTTATGATCATCATTTATTTAATTATTATTTAGCTTACTTTAACAATCTTCATTAATATACAGAGAGGTTACTATTACTTCTACAATACCAAAAAATAAAAGACGTGAGATTTACAAAGATGGAATGTCTTACCCAAAGCTATAAACTACTAATAGTGGAGCCAGGACACAGACCTAACTATATTAGAGTCTACCTATGCTTTTACATTCCTCCAACCTGACACTTAAAATGAGTTGGAAATGAAACAAGAAAGAGTCTCCAATATTATTTTAAAAATACAGCCACAAATATAGTGTTGCCCAAGGCCTCAGACTGTATTGCAAGATAATCAATGTTTTCAATGATATCAATGGATTGTTGAAAAGTGGATCGAGTCATAATCAATAGCTGGTAATACCAGTGAGATAAATATTGGAATGATTTTCTTCCAAGCAAAGGAAACTACAAACAAAACAAAGAGCAAACTACTGACATTAGTAAAATATTGGAACTTAGAAAGAATGAGTTCCAGTGATCTTGAACAGTCCAATTATGATCTTTTCACTCTTTAATGATGTTTTGATTAACGTGCTTGACATTTAGAATGTGCAATCTGACCTATGACTCATCAGAGATGGAACTTGGATAAAGGAGCAGCCAGGTCACTTAAAGCTACTGGCTACCAATGCTACAGAAATTTATTGAGCATAATGGCAAACAATATGAATTATCTACCCCAAAGCCATCCGCAAGCTTAATTCGTTCTTCTACCACAGAAACTGGAGCAGGAAGACACTTCTGTTTCCAGACTCAAGTATAATTTCCCTGAGTCATTATGAGTACAAAGCCACAGGGTACGGCTTCCAAAGCCTCTGAAATGAATAGGATGGCATAATGCCTTCAGAATTTGCTCTATAGTCCCTAGCACTTTACTCTTTCTATTGACAGCTATAATGTGTTAAATTGCCTACAATGAAACAGCCGTTCTGTCTTCATGATGGTGCCTCTCATGTGCCAAGAGCTGTAAAACAAGAAAAAGAAAAATATGTGGCTTTTGATATCATCATGGAGTTCTTGCACTGTCCCAATCCCATGATTTTTATCTATGATACAGATACATGTTTTGCTCATGATTCTTGTGTATAAGACAGATACATGTCTTACTATTTGGTTTTCAGGGTTTTCAATCAAATGTTATCTCTTTTAGACAAAAGCACCTGACGTCAAAAGTCCTGTTCCAGCTTGAGGATATGGTTGATGTTTCTGAGAAATTAGAGTCACACAAGGTGTGACTTGATGAAGACAGCCATAGAAAGCTGCTTTGGAAAACTAGTATTGGGAATAAGAATTTAGGATTGAGAAGCTGCCAGCGATAGGACCACCCAAACGAAAGCATCCCAAACAAGACGACAAGGAGAATAGTGAGGGATAATATTTAAATCGAGGGGAGCGATCCTATGTGCTAGAAGGTCTGACAAACCAGTGTCAGCGGACCACTGTATTTAAGGCAAAAACATAGCTAACTTTGGTGTGCTAGTAAATGATTAACAACCAGCTTTCCAAAACTAAAAAAAAAGCCAGATTTGTAGCACATATTAATATCTTTGGTGTACATATTTTCATTACGTTCAGTTTTAAGCTACAAACATGGTATCGCTGGCTTGCAAAATTCTACCATATTTAATAAATGCTCACCAACCCAGCACTATGTGGGAAAGAAATGTTTAGAAGTAAACATGACCCAGACTTTGTACAGAGATTTCATAAGAGGGTTACATTTCAGTATATTTGGTTAAGAAAGATAGTGTTCGTGGAAAACGAATGGTGTGATCAGATTCATGTTTTATAAACATTACTATAAATGTCAACAGCATTAATCAGAACAGATCCAGGGAGAACACAGATACTAGCTAGAAAGAAGGCTTTTCGGTGGTGCTGGCCAGCAATGGTAACAGCTAAGCCTAGAAGGTAGAAGTGGGACTGTGATACGTGGGTCAGGTTTAAGGAACAGGTGAGTGGAAGCAGAAACAGTGCCTCCATGTTCCACAGCTGGATGCCGAAGAGTCTTCCCAGCATGCCCATTGGCAGGAAGGGACATATGAGTGAATATAATCACATACCTTAGCCGCACTTCATAAGTAATTGCCTTATCTATGAGCAAATTATGTTGACAAAATTAGCAAGTACCAACAATATGAGGGTATAAAAACCCTGAAGGTAAAGTTATTTTTAAAAAAAAAATAACAGTAGGGTGGTGTTTTTCTGTTATTCTGTATCTAAAATAGCCTCAGTTGGGGGTCAGGAAGGGATTATGTAAAATGCTCCATGACAGTACCACGCAGTTGGAGAATACGATTATTGGCCTGAAGGTCAAAGGGACCTGAGAACTGTAATGCAGTAATGCTTACTCTAGATATTCACTGTGATGTCCCAATGCAAACATAAGCACACTGAGAGTGTCACATAAAGTGCCCGGAAGATGATCAGTATAGAAGAGCCATGTCCTCTTTCCTCCTATCACATTTTCATTGAGTGTGAGTCTTCACTTCCCGTTCTATTAGTGGCTATATTTGCAGAGGAAATGCAAAAATATAGGAAGGCAATTTATTGGAATTCCCTCTGATAAAGTGAGTATGTATCATTTTTAAAAGATAATCCCTACGATTGGGAGGCCAAATGTGGAGTACCACCACTCTAAACAATTATATCCGGCAAGATGTCTGTATTTCCTATTCAGTATCATAGAATTCAATAGTAAGTATTTCAAATAACAAACATGAAACATTGACTTGTTGTTTGTTCTCTGAAATATCTAAAATGTGCCAAAAATGCTTACCTTGATATTGTACAAAAAATACAGAAATAAACAAAATAAAGTCAATGGTATATACTGCTTTGTATTGCAATTACTGTAAGACAAAAGGAAATCCCGCCACTTTACAAGTTACTGACAAGATGTGACAATTAGCATGGCTTCCTCATCTGGCACTAATCTGTGGTTTGATCCACCAACAATTTACCATGTTCCTTAAACGAAGACTAAATGACTCAGTGTAAATGCACTTGAATGCTATATATGTATTTTTTACTCATTATGGTGTTGAAAATATTTCATTTATTTATTAGCAAAAACTAAACGATATTTTCCTTGCAAAATTTAGGTCAGTGATGAAGTATATTACACTAAGAAGTTTGACAATTCTAGAAATTTTAAATCATAAATTTATATAATGATAAAATCCTGCCTGGACTTCTGAAAGGGCTTGAGAAACTCATTGCAAACAACCAAACAATGTATGCTACAAAATAAAAAGCTACAGTTGCTAAGAGATTCTCTAAAATGGAAGGCACCTATTTTATTTGAAAGTGATTACTTTTCCAATAAACAAATCTTTAGGTACATAAAGCTTAGGATACAGATGTCTTTGTTAAACAATTGTTGCTATGTGGTCGGAATGAGTAAAGCATTCTTAGTTTTTCTAGGAACTATATTACACTTGATCA